>PVLA01010100.1:0-67203 GCA_004027455.1 Hydrochoerus hydrochaeris | reverse complement strand
GAGAGAGATAGAGAGAGACAGAGATGGAGAGGGACAGAGAGAGAGAGAGACAGAGTGACAGAGAGACAGAGAGACAGAGATGGAGAGAGACAGAGACAGAGATGGAGAGGGACAGAGACAGAGAGACAGAGACAGAGAGAGACAGAGACAGAGAGAGAGGGAGAGAGACAGAGAGAGAGACAGAGAGACAGAGACAGAGATGGAGAGGGACAGAGACAGAGACAGAGAGACAGAGGGAGACAGAGACAGAGAGACAGGCAGACAGAGAAAGAGACAGAGAGAGGGAGAGAGACAGAGATGCCTCCCCAGGCTCAGAACCTGCGACCTGAAAGACCACAGGCCATGGCTGAGCCTGAGGACCTATCAGAAGACATCGCCTCAGCCCTTCATTTGTATGCGCGCTCAACCAGTCAAGGCCCTGTCCCCACCCTTCCTTCGGGTCTGCGGAAGCCAGCAAGTCTTTGCGTGGTTGCAGGGCAGCGTGGGTTTGGCCGAGGCGTGGGCTGGGGCCGGAGCCCTGCGCTCCGTCCCCTCCGCGCTCCGTCCTGTGCACTGCTGCGGGTGGGCGGTAGGGGGTGGGACCCCCGTTGGTGACAAACCCGTGTATTTAAAAGACAAAGAGCTACACTGTAACTTCCTTGGCATAAGTATTTTGGAAGTCCTTTAAAAATACTTCGTCTTTAAATCGATGTGGCCATAAACAGCTTATTTAATTCATAATTTGCTGAGATGTCTCACTTGCAATTCTTGGGAAAGGAGGAGGCCTGACCTGCAGACTGCTTCCAAATAGGGACCTACTATTTGGTACTATTTCCTGAGACAGGATCTTGCTATGTAGTTCAGGCTGGCCCCGAGCTCCTCCCGCCTCAGCCTCCCAAATGCCAGCACTGCAGGCATGCTCCACCACGCCGGGCAAGTCCTGTGAGTATCAGTGTAAGGCATGGATCAGCTCAGAGCTGTGCTAGAGATATTTAACTGAACGCTTATCCATTATGATTTTGCAGCTTCTTTTCATGGTTCTGAGCCAATCCCCACCCCATACCCAGCTTCTCCTTTGTCCTTAAATGACTCGTGGGCAGGCGGGACACTGCCCCCTGCCCCTCCGGTCTGGTCTCCCACTGGTTTCTCACTGTCACGGTCACTGTCACAGGGCTGGTGCAGGTACACTGCCTCAACTCAGGCAGGGCTGTCCATTCCTGCAAGCAGGCCTGAGCCACGTAGCTCTCCTACTGTGTCCCTGGCTGGCTTTGTCTTTCTGGGCCACTGCTCTGGCCTTTGAGCTGTCTTGTCACCATGTTCTGCTCCAGGGAAGTTGGCTTTGCACAGAGGAGGAAAACTTGGGAAGCTCCTTGACCCCAGGTTTCCCCTTGAGCCAGGTTGCCGCTCCCCTAGGTGACGTAGAACATTCTGAGCTGTTAAAGTCAGTTAATTACATTGCCGTGGACTGGAGAGATCATTAATTACTGCTCACATTTGCATGCCATTTTAATTAAGACATAGCTGTCTTTGAGTGGAAAAGCACCTGCTGTTTACCCCTTAATATCTGAGAGCTGAACACCTGGCAGGGCCCGGGGGCACCTGGTGTCATTGATTGATGTCACCTCCAGTTGCAGGTGTCCCAGTACAATTTTAGTGTCCAGCCTGGCCCTGGGGGGAACCCTACCTGCTGGGGCCCTGGGCCCACCCTCTGGGTCTGTCTGGGTTGGGAACAGGTGAATGTCAGAGCAGGTTTTTAGTTACTTTCTCTGGCCTAATTCTTTTGCCAAAATAGAATAAAATGCCTTAACTTATTTGTGATTGATCTTCTGTTGCCCAAATTTTGTTAAGAGTTTTCATGTACTTCCTGTTGAAGCATGTTTGGGTCTGTCTGTGTTGTTCTCCTCCCTCCTCCTCTCCTCTCCTCTCCTCTCCTCTCCTCTCTTCTCCTCTCCTCTCTTCTCTTTCCCTTCTCTCTTCTCCCCTCTTCTCTCTTCTCCTCCTCTCTTCTTTTTTCTTTTTTTCTTTCAGACAGATCTCCTTGTGTTGCCCAGGCTGACCTTGAACTCCTGGGCTCAAATGGTCCTCCTGTCTAAGCCTCCTGATTAGCTGGGATCATAGATGCACACCACCATCCTCTCCCTCTCATTTGTTTATTTTCTTTTTGAGAGAGGGTCTCATTATGCAGTTCAGACTGGTCTTGAACTCATTTTGTAGCCCAGGCAGCGCTCAAACTCATACTGATCCTCCTGCCTCAGCCTCCTGAGCCTCCTCAGCCTCATGGTGTGCAGCACCAGGCCCAGCCTCCCTCTCTTTTAAAGAAACTTTTTAAGAAAGCAACAAAGTAAAATGTATAAAATTTAACAGTGATATTTTTCTAATTATTACTAAGCAAACACTCACTCGTCAGAGGCAGGAATGGCCTGCCCTCTCCCTGGACGCTGTCGCCGGCTTGCTGTCCCAGCAGGGTCTCTGCAATCTCTCCACCTCCTGCGCGGGGCTCACAGTCCCTGGCTGCTGCTTCAGTGATGCACCTGGGGTGGGCGTGGCTTTGGTTAGGCGGCCCTTCAGAGCGAGGGCACCATGCTGAGTGGCCCTGGCCGGCTTTCCCACAGGTCTGTTGCGGTATCTTTGGAGACACCTGGCATTAAGTCTCAGGGTTTCATGCCTGGGGCTGGGATTTCAGGGTCCTCGCTGTTGCTGTCACCGGACCAGGGCTGGGTGACAGAGGGCAAAAGGGTTGACAGGAGGGCGCAGACATTCCAAGGCCAACACCGTGAAGGTGGAGAGGGCAGGTGACACAGCGGCAACATGCCCTGTGGCTGCAGAGGCTCCCTCAGCACAGTCGTGGCAAGTGCTGGTTCTGCGCTGGTCCGGGCACTGTCGCCCTTGCCCGGCTTCTCTTCTTCCTTCCTGCGCATGGCGAGACTGGGGATGTGGTTCCACCAAGTTCACACAGCTCCCTTCCTAGGGTGTTGGCCACTGAACCCTCATCCGCACTTACTTCAGGGAATATGAGCCTGGCGGGAGAGGCAGTCGGTGAGGTCCTCTCTGGCAAGGAGAAGGGTGCACACCCAACAGGCCCCTGTGTTTGGAGAGGCCGAGGCTGTGGCCATGTCCTGGCTGGAGGAGGGCTTGGATGAGGAGGCCTCAGAGGTGCACTGGGCATCTGGGGACACTGCTTGTCGTGTGGCTGAGACATGGCGGCTTCCCATATTTTGGACCAGTGTTGGTATCATGGAGTCCTGGGTATCACTGCCAGGGAAGGGGTGGGGAAGGCAGAAGGGAAGTGATGGAGAAGGGAGGGCCGGTGTGGGAGGGCTGCAGATGGGCTGTGGGATCCTGGGTGTTTCAGACAGAGGGGCTGTGTGTGCTGTGAGGAAGCACTGCAGCATGCACACATGTGTGTGTTCTGTGCACATGCATGGCACTGTGTGGGTGCACATGTGTATGGCATGTACATATGCTTGTGTGCACAGGTGGGCATGTGTGGCATGTGCAGATGTGTGTGCATGGGGTGCACGTGTGTGCAGGGGGGTGCACATGTCTGTGCATGGGGCACATATATGTGTGTACGTGTAGTGCATCCACTAGTGCATATGTGCATGGTGTGTATGCATGTGTGTGCTGTGTGCACACATGTGCTCCAGCCTCAGGCAGGATGAAGGAAAAGGGATTTGGTGCAGGAGGAGACTAGAGAAGGACATTGGCCTCAGAAGACCCCAGAGCCCTGCCATGGGACGTTGTCGTGCAGGCTGGGTGGCGAGTGTGCTGGCTTCATGTCTGCTGGCGCTGCAGATGGTGCAGGTGCTGTGTCTGCAGGGGGAGCGGCAGTGCGTGGTGCTGTCCGTTCTAGGACTGAGCAGACAGGTGCGCATGGGAAGAGCCAGATGGTTCAGGGAGTTCCTAACTTTACACAGTCCTCACCAGGTTTCAGACTAATTCGGGCTCCTCCTTCTCACCCTCCCGCTGGCCTGGTTGAGAATAGACTCCTGCCTCACTAACCATCTGTCCCTCTGTCCTCTGCTGGTGCCTGGCCTCTGAGTGTCTTCCCACAGAGCACCAAGTCCTCAGCACCACTGCTGGGTGAGTGAGTGTTCTCTAATGGGTCCCAGGTGGCACCTGGAGAGGACGAGACCTCTGAAAGGCACACAGGTTAGGGCTGGGGTCGTGCCATGCGTGCTTCACCAGACTGGGCTCCCAGAGCTGCCATGTGTGGAGGTGTGGCCATGACATGATCTGGGCCAGGGCTTCCAGACCTTTGATGGCCTGGAACTTCCTATCCTACACACGCAGGCTCGGGGGCTGATTTCCATACTGTGGCATCAGTAACATTTCTGGAATGCCTGTTGTGTGCTCAGCACTGTCAGCACAGCATGGCAGAAGAAGAAGTCATGGAAGCACCTGTCGTAGTCAGTTTTCTGTTACTGTCACACATACCTAAGATGATCAACTTACACAGAGCAAAAGTTTGTTTGGGTTCTTGGAGGGTTGGTCCATGGTCAGTGGGCCTGCCACATTAGGCCTCGGTAGGCAGAGCATCCCAGTGAAGAGAAACTGCTGATGTACCACCAAAACACAGAGCAGGTAGAGGACCCCTTGGCCCCAACTCTTAAGGGCTCTGCCACCTTCAGACCCCACTAAGCTGGGGATGAGTCACTGACAAATGGCTTTTGTTATCCCAGATCCAAGCTGCAGCTGTTTTTCTTTTTTATGACAGCGGTAGAGAACCATGGTGCTCTTTCTAGGATGCTGATTTTTTTACTCCATGGAATATTCCATCCAGCGGCGCTGTCTGCACAGAAGAGTTCAAGTCTATCACCAGAGTTGTGGGGACCATGGGGAGGCCACACCACAGCCTTCCTCTGCTCCAGCTGAGATCGAGCAGGGCTGACTTAAAACCGCTAAATGGACTTATGGGGCCAGCATCACTGAACCAGCCAGTGGAGCTTCCTGGGCATGTGGTTGGCTTGGATTCTCCATGCTGCCATGCTGGACCAGCTCACTGTCCTCTGCTCCTGTCCCTGGTCACTCACTAACTTCCCTGCACCAGTGAAAGCTTACTCCCTGCCTGGCCTTCTGAGCTTTTGTGCTGTTGTAGTCTCTTTCTTCCTCTCATTCTCATGAATTTAGACATTTGATCGCCACTTCTCTGACACTTGTCTGAATGAAAGGATAAGCCTCGAGTGCCTGTCTGTCTGTCTTGCAAGCTGCTTTGTGGTGTTTTGTAGGGAAGTGTCAGGGTGACCTGCAGCTCTCTCTGGCTTGGGGCTGTTCTTTCAAAAACAGAAGCAATCCCAACTTCTGTCGTCATCAGAGTGAGGAAGCTCACTTCAGTAGACGCGAGTGCTGCGGAAGTGAGCTTGGGGTGACAGATGTCTTCAAACCGATTGAGAGATTTATGACGTTAGACCCAGAAGCTGTGCCGAGAGCAGGCACTGCTGAGAGAACCTGTCTTTCTCCTTTTCTGCCTGTGCCTTTCTCACAGTGCCCACAGCATCAGGACTGGGGAGAGGCCACCTGCCGACATCATGGCCTTGAGTCCAGTTCTCCTGTCGAGGCTTTGGCCTCAGAGCTGGAAACCAAGCTGGAAAAGGACAAAACACCTCCAGATGCTGATTTTAGCTAAAGTGGCCTAAACTGCTGGGTGGGATGCTGACGCAGGGAAGCTTGGTGACACAATGGCAGCTTCTACTTAACAGCAATTGTTGGAGTGGTGAGAAAACAGCTAGGTACATTTTTCTTAAATTACTTTAAAAGTATTTATAGCAAAACAAGGATTAGAAGAAGAGCAGGCACCAAGTGTCCTCCTGGACCCACCCTCCCCTTCCCTTGCTCTGGGATGCTGTGTTTACTGCTCGCTTCTTCCCTGAAATCCCTTTCACTTTCTGCCAGATTCCAAAAGCAATGCTTTACTCAGTTTTAAGAGTTTCACTTTTATCCGTGCATATCTGCAGCACAGAGTGACCACTTCCGCGTGGGGCCTTGGTGCCCGTGTGTAGCAGGCCGCCATTCTCCTTACTTCCCCTTCTCCCCACCCCTTTTGCAAAAGATCCATCCGTGTGTTTCTTGTTATCTGTCTTCTTTTATTCAGTTTTGCATGTCCTGGACTGTGCACACATGGAATCATCCCATGTGTTTTCTGCAACTTGAATCCATTCAGATATTTGATCTTGAGATTCCCCTATGTTACCAAGTGACACCGAGTTCCCTTTCACTGCTACCTGGTGCCATAGCACTTGTGTCTACCGAAGTGAGCCTCCTCATTCTGAAGCGGATGGAAGTCGGGATTGCTTCTGTTTTTAAAAGATATTGCAGACAGGTTTTTTCCCCCATAACTGGGATGGGACCTGACCTCATAGGTGCCAGGCCGACGCCATATTGCTGTGTCACACCCCTGAAGGTGGGACCTCTGTGATCCCTCCCATGTCCCCTCCCCACAGGGCTGGGGACATTTTCATAGGATGTGTGTTCATGAGAAGCAGATCCACTGGGCTGAATGTGAGTTTGGGCTCTGGGTGCTCACAGTCGCTGTGGCCGTAATGGAAGGAGCTGCTGCCCTCATCCCGAGAGTGGGCAGACTCACAGCCGGCTGGCAAAGTGAGCCTCTCCAGTTGGTTAGAGCAGGTTTCCCAGGACAGAGCTCATCAGTGTTGTTAAGTCACCTAGAGGGCCACTGAGGCAGCCCAGTGCCTCTACACACCTGTAATCCCAGCTACTCTGCAGGCTGAGGAAGAAGGCTGTGAGTTCCAGGCCAGCAACCCACAAGATCCATAAAAGTCAGCCAGGCCCAATTTGAGGGTGTGGAGCTTGTGTGAAGCGCAGTGCTGTGGGTGGTGCCACCTCGCCCCTCCCCCAGCCTTGCTGCTATGTGCACCTGTGTCCCTTGTGCCCTCCCAGGGTGTTTGGGTTCCTATCAGGAAGACAACAGGGGCTCCCGGAACCCCATGAATGGGCAAACTCCCTTGACGCTCTGGGTGCCATGTGGGAAACCAAGGCCGAGTGAGGCCACACTCTCAACTCTGAGGCCCAGGCTGAGATCTGCGCTCAAAGGAGATGTCATGTTACTCAGGTCCGTAAATGCAGCCCTCGGCAGGAGGACCACGTGGCAATTAAAATGCTACTCCACATGTGCTCTCTCGCTCTCTCTCTCAAGGTTTTTCTATGCAGTCCAGGCTGGCCTGGAACTCACTATGTACCTTAAGCTGGTCTCAAACTCACAGCAATCCTCCTGACTCAGCCTCCTGAGTGCCAGGATTACAGGTGTGCACCACCATGCCCAGGGCAGCACATACTCTTTCTCAGTCAGGAGATGGCAAATGCACACAGTGGGCCCTGTACTTTTGTTTTTTAAACTGAAACACATAGTTTTGTAAGAAGCAAGTAGCACCTGCACAGAAAGGTCAAATGGCAAGTGCAGGAAGCTTTTGGAGCCCCCCGTGCACCCTGAGTCTCCAGTCCTGCTCTTTGGCATCATGCATGTGACCGATGGGGATTCACCCCACATCTGCCAGCAGATGTGCACCGGCCTCTCTGCCTGGTGGGAAGGAAGGGTCCTGCTTGCTGCACCCTGACCACTGATGTGACAGCCAGGGGGTCCTGTACCCTTGTCCTTCCCCACTTTCTTTCTGAAGCCAGTACTTGCCTTTTCTATTTAATTGGTTGGTGTTTTTGCATTTCCTACTAATCCACTTGTGTTCCCAGTGTACAAATCTGCTCTGTCTACCTAAGCACATGAGTGCTTCCATCTCTGTCAGGACCTCCTGGCCTGCCCCAGCCTGGCTTGCAGAGAACCTGACATCAGCTCTCCACCCCTCTACTGGTCTCAAGAGCTCTCAAGGAGAAAGGTTTACTTGGCTCATAGCTTCAGAGGAGCCAGTCCATGGCTGAGTGGACTCAGTGGTGCAGAGAGGGCGCATCATATAGGAGTGTGTGGGGAAGAAAGCTGCTCACCTTGTAGCAGGGACAGGGAGGAGAGGAGTCCCTCTGTCACCTCCAAAGGTGTAGGCCTCTTCCTGAAGACCTTCTGCTGGGGAGGTTCTACCACCTTCCAATTGTGCCACCCAGGGATCAAGCCTTAGCATGTGGCCTTTGGAGACACTGCAGACCCAAACCTGAGCACCATCTGAAACTCCCTCAACTGGTACCTCACAGTCCTTTCCTCTCCCTTCTATCTGTGTCTCATGCCTGGACTCAGTGGCCTCTCTGTTCGGGGGACCCCTTGCTGTATGCAGTCCCTCTGGATATGTTTTGTCTCAGCATCCAGCCAGCTCTGAAAAGCCCCACTTGTGCATGCATGAGGCTTTCGGGGGACCTCTAGACGCCAAGCAGTAACACCCTTCTCTAGGGTGAGGTCTGGATGGAAAACATTTTCCCTGCTTCATTATCTTCCAGTTCTCAGTCCTGCTTGTCTGTTTGATTCTTCGCACTTTGTTGAAGCTCCCTCGCCTGCTTCTTTCCCTCTCTGGAAGCTGTGGAACCTTTCTCATTCACTGCTGTAAAACTTCACGGGATTCATTTTTGTTTCTTACACTGTGGTCCCTGGGCCCTGATCAGCCCAGAAACCTCTGTCTTCTACCCTGGGACATCTCAGTGATTTCTCAGTTGAATTCTCTTCTAGGTAGTGAGTGCAAAACCACTTTTGTTCAAATGCTGACCTCATGAACAGCCCCTGGTTTGTTTCTGAATCTTTTTCTCTTCTCCACTTTCCCACCTGTCCATTCAGACCTGTTTCTGAGTCTTCAGTGCTAGTTCCTTACCTGTGGCTTTTCACTGTCACCATATTTTTACTTCCCGGGAACAGCGCTTTGGGAATTTCTTTTACTCTCAGCCGTTGTGGGGCTGCTGCTTTCTACAGGTCTCTCCCTGGAGTCATGCTGGGGGCCCCATGCGTGAGCGGGGCTGTGTGCACCCCGGCTCATTGTGTGCTGTCGGTCAAGTGTTAAGAGCTGGCTGTGGCGTTGCTCTTGACGTCTGGGCCTTCAGGTCATTGTTTCTGGGACTGGATTCTGCAGGAAGGGACCTCAGTGTCCCGGCTGCTAGCAGAGCTGGGGGAGCATGTGGGTGGGGCTGGGTAGTGTATTGGGAGGAAGCCAGTGTGGGCAGTGCCCTGGGCCCGTGAGGTTTCCTGTTTCAGAAAAGGAGAGAAGAGTCCCAGAGTCTGACCCATCAGAGATCTGGTCCCCAGTTCTTGCCAGGGTGTGTGAGGGTGAGGAATGAGGTCCAGCTGTGTCTTGAGGGACTTTGGGTCTTGTTGGACCCCCTGCACTGAAGAACCTGGAGTTGGTTCAGGATTTGGCTTCTTGGGTCCTCAGTTAAGTCCTCGTCTGTTTGTCCAGCTGCCTTCCTGTTCCCCTCACCCTGTCACTTGTGTCTCTGGCCTATTTTCCTTGTTCTCGTGATGGCTTTTCTGAGATGGCAGAGGCTGAGTGTCTTTCATCTGCCATTTTTAACCAGAGCCCTGGAACTTCTTGGAGTAAAAAAGGCATCACTGTAGGGAAAACACGGAAGCCACCATGCCAGTTCACCTTCTTCCTACCTACTTTTTAAAGCCTTCTACTTTTCTGTCCTACTTTCAAGGTCCCACTAACTGCTGGTCCAACTGTTCGTTTTGATTAATTGATGGGTAAGGAGAGCACTCAGGCACAGTAAATCTGCTCCCCTGGCATGAAGTGCGAGGAGCCCGGCCTTGGGAGCCTCCTCCTGGGCCTCCTCTGCAGAGACGGCCACGCTGTTCTTTCAAAACCATGCTGCATGAGGCTTGCGTCATGGGGACGGAATTGTCACTCTCTGCGCCTGGTGTGTGTTAGTGGCAGGCATTACTTATCTTTCTTTGGAAGGTGATTTGTTGAGGTCATATTTAGCTCATCTACTTTGCTAAGGGGCTTCATAAGTGACATTTAAAACACCCCTAACCTGGGAATTCGAGAGGCAGCCGGTATCCCTCAGTTACAGCAGGATGAAGAGGACTCGGGGAGACTGAGGGCCTTATTCTGGAACCCAGGAGCCAGTCTGGCTGTGCCTCCCAGCTGTGCGGTGGCGTTGAGGCCAGGAAAGTAGCAATGATGCAAGGGTTGGAGCAGGGCTGGGGGATGGGGAGGAGGCCCTCGCTGCACCTCTTCAGTCACACAGTTAACCTCCCAGCTGGCGGCTCCTGCATGTGTGTCTTTTACTGTATTAATGATGCATGCACAGAGAGGCCTGGAAGCGGCCTGGTGTATTCATGAAATTTAGAGGCAAATGTTTTCTGATTAGGTGAAGAGAGAGATGAGGCTG
This sequence comes from Hydrochoerus hydrochaeris, assembly GCA_004027455.1. Lineage (NCBI taxonomy): Eukaryota > Metazoa > Chordata > Mammalia > Rodentia > Hydrochaeridae > Hydrochoerus > Hydrochoerus hydrochaeris. Next base: position 56,952 of record PVLA01010100.1, on the reverse strand, counting down.
GTCTTTTCTTTCCTAGGGTTGTCTGTGACAACTATGTTACATAAGATAGACAAGAACATTGTGTACTTTTATTCCTCTCTAATGTGCTACCAACTCATTTTTTTTTTCTAGTCCTGGGGATCCAACTCAGGGCTTTGCACATACTAGGCAAGCCCTGAGCTACATCTCCTGCCTCTCCAGTTTTGAAATTTTGAGACAGGGTCTTAGAATTGCCAAGACAGGCCTCAAATGTGTGATCCTCCTGCCTCAGCCTTCTGAGTAGCTGAGATAGCAGTTGTGTGCCACCACACCTGTGCCCGCTACTCAATGTAGCAGTGATGGATTTACTGTGTCATGTCTTTCTCCTGTGTGTGTGTGACCAGGTGGAAGAAACTGCACTCACCAGATCCCAGGGGCAGGGGATATACATGCGGAGTCTGCGCTGAAGACTGCTGAGGTCAGGCTGGGGACACACACACACACACACGGGCTCAGGTGTCGGAGTCCCAGGACGTCTAAGGAGATGGCTCCACTCACTGGCCAGGTCTGACAGCTGGAGGCTCAGAGGCGCCAAGGGCCTATTTTTCCTTAACAAAAGAAAAACTGGCTGTTACTCCTTTTCCTACTTGCTGTTCCAGAGCACATTTCCAAGTCCCCTTCCAGCTGTGTGACGTCTGCAGGGCCCACATTGTGAGCCAGGCGCCACAGCTTTGGGTACAGGTGGTGGGATTTCCCTGGCGGGGTGAGCTTGGGCAGAAGCCGCACACTCAGGACGCTGCTTGGGGCTCCCCCCGCAGTTCTTGCTCACCATCCCCCACCACCCAGGGCTGTGAGAACCCTGATGTCTGGGGGGTCATGCACTGCTGAGGGGGCTCGATGCTTGACTTGAGTCTCCCAGACTGGGCCTGTGCCAGGCAGCAAGGAGAGAGGCGCATTTAGGGACTCAGGGAGGAGCCCGAGAGACCCTTCTCATAGTAGACTCGTCCACCCTGAGAGAGCTGGAGGTGGGAGAGGGAGTGTGGGGTCCGTGTGCCCATGGTGATCACCTTCCTGCTTTACTGCAATTTGGAAACCATCAAAGAGTGGTCGGGGGTAGAGGGTGGGAGTGTGGACACCAGCTGCTTGGCCCTGGAGTCCTCACACCTTGTTCAGGGACCCCACACTGGAGAGCAGGATCTCAGAAGCCTGGAAAGCTCCAAGCTGGTTCCGCCCTGGCTCCATCCCCAAGATGGAGGTGCTGCAACAGCTGCTTTTCCAGGAGTGGAGCTTGGGCTCTGGTGGAGGCAGTGGAAATGGATGCAGAGGTGGGGCATCCTGGGGGTGTGATGCCCTAGCCTGTCGGTGGCTTCTGGAGGGTGGGTGCCACGTCCCCAGTGCCTGCCAGTATTCCTGGAAAATTTTGGAGGTGATTTTAAAATGAATAATTTTGTACATTATTTTTGCTGACACTACCGTTGTTAGTAATAATTCTGCTGTAATTTTTGCTTCACTTTTGTTTGTTCTCACTCTTGAGAGATTGTTATAATACCTAGAGAAAGACATTTGAAACTCAAGTTTTTTTTTTTTTTTTTTGGTGCTAGGGATTGAACTCATGACCTTGTGCTTGCAAGGCAGGCGATATGCCGCTGAGCTAAATCCCCAGCCCCTCTTCTCAAGTTTTAATGCATGGGAACACACCGTCCGGCAGAACTCAGGTCTAGCTGTCCTTGAATGTTGGGAAGACGGTGGAGGCCCGGGGATGCCCTAGCGATGCTGCAGACAGCAAGCTTCCTGATTTGGAACAAAGCGAGTTTAAGTCTTGTTTGGGGACAAGGAAAAAGAAATAATGGATTCTGTCATACATCCTTAATGTGGCAGCATCCAGTGTTTCATTAAAAGCACAGGGAAAGTGCCGATGCTAATCCTTCCTTTTGGGGAAGTGGATTCTTCTGTCACAGAACAAAGACTGTCAGTTATCAGGATGGGAAAACTTGAGTTTGAGGAGCTTAAGTGTTTGTCTGCCTCAGGACTCACTCACTGTTTGATTCCCCAGGACTGCTCAGGGGAAAATGACCATTTCTGGTTTGTGAAGTAATCTGTCCCATGGGAATGCTCCTGGCTGCTCCCAAAGCTCAGTGTGAGCAGAAAGGTGGAGTGCTTGGGGTGCTGAGGTGGCCCAGCACGGGGTCTCCAAGGGCAGGCCTGAGGCAGGGGCCTGGCTGCTGAAGCAGCCTCCTTGCTCCGCTTCTCCCTCCTGCTGAGGCCACCTGGGGTCCTGGGGTGGTGCTCACAGTCCAGGGCCCTCCTGCCCGGCCTGTGGATGCCTGCTCACCGCTTCCTCCTGCTTCATCCTTTGCCCTCCCTTCACTTCCCCCTCCCTGTCCTTCACCCACCAGATGCTGCTCTCGCCTTCTCAGCCCCTTCTTGAGCCTCTGGGCTTCCTTGTGGGCACTCGGTGACACTCATTGCTGACACCCTCAGTGTGTGTGGGATCAGGACCTTCCACCCGGGAGCTGGGGACTGGACAAGGGGCCCCCGGGCTGGCAATGAGCCCAGGTGACAGCACTGCATCAGGCATGAGACCAGCACGGCACCACATGGCCCTGAGTGGGTACTGCCAGGTCTGGGTCAGGCTGGTGCCGCCTCCCAGGGGGAGCAGGCTGTGGTCAGATCACCTTCCTGAAGGGCTGAGGTCCTGACAAGCTGGAGCAGGAAATCCAGTGAGTTTATCCAAAAGGAAAGAGGTGCTCCCAACTTAGAAGAGCCTGAGCTAACTTTTTAATTGGAAAATTTAAGGGGTGTGTGTGTGTGTGTGCACATATGTGTGGCCTGTGGGGACAGTGTGCAGGGTGGGAACAGAGTCAGGTTGTTTTTGCCTCTTTGTGTTGTGCTGTGTGGCATTGGCCTGCCCGCTCCTGCTGTTCCCTCCTGGGAGACAGGGCTCACTGTAGGTGGAGGTGATGTCCCCCACCCCTGGACACACCTGGGCCATCTCTGTCCCCAAGATATGTGCTATGGGTGGGTTCCCCGAAGAGTTGCTGAGTGAATGAAAGAATTCCAAGGTATACACCCTGTCTCTTTTCTTTGTCCCAACGTCTTCTGAGGTCTGGGTTTCCTGGTGCAGCCATGTGCCGCAGCTCTGAAGTGGTCTGGGTGAGAATTCGGTGAGGCCTGTGCCAGCTCAGAGCAGGCCTACGGCAGTCTCCTTGCCTGCGAATCGGTGCAGGGTGAAGGAGAGGAAGTTTTCAGAAAAGCACAGACCCCTGCTAGGATCTTTGCTCCTTAAAAACCTGTTTAAAACTCCCACAATGTACATTTAAAATCTCACAGTGTGGATGAATTCAGATGTAAATAACACTCAGACAACCAGGAATCTGAGGAGCAGTCCTGAGTAAGGAGCTAGGTTTTGCACCTTTTCCCTTTGGCTGGCGGCAGCAGGTGACTCCTTCTCTGCTCTGACTCCATGGCACCGAGTCTAGGAGCTCAGGGGTCCTCAGATGTTGTGGCTGTGTCTCTGCCTTTGGAATCTGCTACTGGAGGACAGGCAGTCCCAAAGCCCCTGACCAGCTCTGAAGGGGATTGGCGGTCAGCTTCTGGCCCAGCCCCTAGTGAACGCCTGACCCATTTCAAGCACGCACGTGTGTGCGTGTGCACACAGGTGTCATGTGTGTGCATCCACAGCCGTGGTCTTGAGGATCATAGCAGCAACTCCCCAGGTCCCTGTGGAAATTGGTCAAGGTACCTGAACTCTGGAGACCAAAACGGCCAACAGAGCACAATGACTGCTGTCAAGAAACCGAAATAAATGCAGGAATTAGTGTTCTGAGTTGGACCTGCTTCTGCAGAGGGGCAGTCCCTGACGCAAGGCACTGCAGAAGTCTCTAGCCCTCCATAAACTGTGCTCTCCGGGAGACACAGCATGAGGCAGAGATGCAGGCGCCATCCCACTCCACGCCCCCACCATGTGATCCCCTCCCACAGTGAGCTCAGTGCATGGGCAGCTGGCCACATCACGGATGACTGTCCTGTGGCCTCCTCAGGGTGGACCCACGCTGTGGCCTGGCCTGTGGTGGGTGAGTCTTACTGAAGTGTCAAACGGTGTTTCTATCCCACATTCAAATGCTAGCCAGAGGAAAAGCTTTTTTAACCCAGAACACAACTGTCCAGTCCAGGGTAGGACTCGGGGTCACCATGCACCTGCCACCAGCTTGAGAAGGGTCAAGGAAAGCAGAAATGGGAGGTCTGCCTGTGTGTGCATGTGGTGTGCGTGTATGTGCACATGTGTGTATCAGCATCTGTGCTGCTGAACACAAGACACATACTTTTGGGGGCGCATGTCACAACCATAGCACTCTCCCCAGGGTCCTGGCTCCATCTGTGGGGGTGGGAGGATCTCTGGATCTGTTGGGGTGGCAGGATCTCTGGGGCTTCATTTTCCTGCACGATTTCTAGGGCTTCTGCCTCAGAAGCACCACCAGCCCCAAGGTTCACATCTGGAAGTGTGAGGTGCACTCCATCCATCCTCTCTGCTGGCCGTCCGGGGCTGTGGGTGCCTCCTCCCTGTCTGCGCTCCCTCCTTTGCTTCCCTGGTGGCTGGGCAGCCAGCACTGCATCTTCCTGCACCCCAGCCCATCACTCTGTGCTGTGAACTCCCCATGCCCTGTGCAGCCCTGGGGCAGCATTCTGTGAAGTGCAGAGTTGGGAGCTGGTGCTGCCTTCAGGCTGCTTGTGCTTGAGTCCAGCCCCTGTGTGAACCAGATGCATGTTCCTGGCCAAGTTGCCCAATTTCTCTGACCCTTTTGGGCCTTGCTGATTGTCTGTGGTCAGCACGTGGTGCTCTGGGGCCCTTTTCAAAGGGTCAGAGACCCCAGCCTGCCCAGCTCAGCACCCGCTGCACAGCTATCTGCCTTCCCCAGGACCAGCAGCTGAGAATCCACCAAGGACTCTGGGGCTACAGATCTAGACACTGCAGGACAACCATTGTCACCCCAGCAGCCCATGCTGCCTGGTTTTGTCTTCTCCTCTCTCCAGTAGAGGCCTCATTCCTTGGCCTCTACTGCTGGGTTCCAGGAGGGAGGTTTACCATATGGGCTGTAGAGTGGCAGACTGGGTGAGTCCTGCATGCCAGCTACTCACTGTGTGACCTGGTGGCAGGTGCAGAGCCTGCCGAGTCTCAGTCTCCTCCCTGGTAAAATGGGCACGATGATGCCGGCACCCAGGAGTGTGGGAGCTAATCTGGGTCTTGCTCAGCTGTGTTTAGATGGAAAGTCATCTGCACTGATTATTAACAGCTGTAATTTACAAACCACCTCCAGGTGGGGATGAAACAGAGCCTGTGATGGTGGCTCACTGTTGGGACCTGCTTTCAGCCCTGCCTAGAGCACTAACAACAGGAAAAGTCCCTTCATGTCCTGGGAAGATGCCATTCAGAGGTGCAGGGAACCAGGCCCAAAGCTGTGCTGTCCCCCTCCCTGCCAGAGCCTCTGTGACCCTGGCTCTGTGGTTACAGCTGTCTTGCCCTGCCTGCCCCTCCTGTCCTCCCTTGTGCACCCTACTGCTCCTGTGGCTGGGCCAGCTGCACTGGATTTCAGGTGGGGACTGATGCCCTCTTCCTCTTCAGAGCATGGAGCTGGCCTTGTAGACACCTGGCCACCCACTCCAAGGTGACAGGGGGCAGCAGGCAGGCAGACTGAGGGCTGCTCATGGTGCCCGCAGGGTGGAGAGGGAGGAGGGTGAAGGCCACTGTGGCCCCAGGCCAGAGGTTGGTTGGCTCAGTGTCCAGCAGTTCTGGTCCTCAGCTCTAGGCCCTACTGCCTTGGCCTGTGCTGGGGAGTGCGCCCAAGTGGGAGTGTGTGGTGGGCAGACCCGCTATCCTGAGGGACAGGCAGGGCTGGGATCCCCACATCACCTGCCTCCAGCACAATCCCACTTGCTCCTTCAGGTCCTGCCTCCCAAGGCTTCCACCCGTCCCTGGCCACCATGCCTTCAGCGCAAGGCCTCGGGACTGTCTAGACCCCAGGGGCAGTGGGCACTGAGTGCAGTGCTTCAGTGAGAGGAGCTCTGAAAATCAAGTGAACCTACAGAACTGAGCACCAAGCCAACCCATGGTCGAAGTGAGGAGCTTTTCTGTGAGTCTTTCATTTTGCAGTAGAAGAGGCTGAATGTTTGCCCTGCCATGGGTTCTAGGCTCTACACCCCTGGTGCTTTTAGTTTCCTCTTGAGACAGAGTGTGCTACTCTGCCCAGCTGGCCTTCAACTTTCCACCCTTCCGATCAGCTCTGGAGGAGCTGTGTGTCACCATGCCCAGCTCAAACTCCATGATACGTAATTTTTACCAAACAGAACAAAAGACAGTGAGGGTGAGTGAGTGCTCAGGACCTGGCACAAGTGGCCCCAAGCCCGGACCTTGGCCTGGGACCTGGACACAGTCTGATGCAGATAGAGGGAGCAGCTCCATTCCCTGCTTGTCTGAAAGGGGCGAGGGCAGGGGTGCGGGGTTGCAGGGGTTGCTTTTGGGGCTGCAGGGGTGTCTGTTGGTCTCCAGCCTGACATCTTTGGTAAACAGCAGGAACAGTACCTGGTGGCCCTGGCTACAGGGGTGTCTCTTGTCACTTGTGCCTGCTGTGGGCTGACTGAGCCAGGGCATTGCTGGGCATAGCCTGGGCAGCAGCCATAGTGGCTGGAATAGATGGCAGTTCTCCTGTGCTAGGAGTTCAAAATACAGAAATGGCAAAATATCCAGGAAATAAAACCATCACAACCACAGACATCTAATGCAAAGGTCAGTGGGGCAAGGAGAAGCCATTACCCAAGCAGCTCAGTGAACAAGTCTGGACTGGGAATCTTGAACCAGGGCCTTCTGGGGTAGGTGCTCCCAGGCTGAGTCTGGCCCATATGATGACTTCAGTGACCATGGCCTGGGGCTTGAGGCCGGGGGATCACCAAGGCCACCACCTGCACGGCACCTGGGCCCCATCAGCAGGACAGCTGGGGCCAGACTAGCATGTTCCGTGGATCCTGTTCAGTTTTTCTGTACTTTTTTTTTCTTTTTAGGGATTGACTTCCAGCCCCAGAGCCATGTGAAATGATTTCCATTGTCTGAGCTCCCTTGGCACAGGGTTGTGTTAGGGCAGCCCTGAGGGCCAGTGCAGAGCGAAGAGAAAGCAGTGGACGGAGATGCTGAGGGGCTGAGTGGTGTTTCAGCTTCCGCCGCAACTTCCAAGGATCACCGAGCACCTCGACCCAGAGCCAGACTCAGAGCACTCCGGGTCATGCCTGCAGCTGGTGCTGAAGGGCCAGGCTTTCTCTCTGGCGTGCAGAGACACAGAAGTTTCCAGGAAAGTACCTCTCACTGGTATTGCCAATGAAGTTTAGTATATTATTTCAGATATTATTCCACAAGATCAAAAAACTTAATTATTAAAATGCTTTTATGTGAAAGTCTTCTAGAAAGTGAAATTGTACTGTCTTGATTTATAGCTTGTCAGTAAACTGCTTTCTCATTTCATTTGGTTTGTTTCTGACATGTAGAGTGATAACTTAAAACACAATGTGTGCTTGCATAGATATGATTAATTTTTAATGGTATTGAATATTGCATGTTTGAGAATTCTTGATTATATTAAGTAGATACTGACATTTTAATGCTTTAGGCATACTTTATCCTTTTCATTATTTTATCCACATTTTGCTCAGTCTTAAAGATTTTGTTCTTCTAATACATTATTGCATAAAGCTGAGGTTTTGAATGCTTGTCTCAGTAATTTAATTGATAATTATGATTTTTAGAGTTAAACTATAAGCTTTGATGGAGTATCATTGTTGCTCTGCTGACTGTGGGATTGTGGGGGGAATGGTGACCACTACTTCAGGTAAGTGCTACATGGAAGGGACTTTGGGGGGGGAATGGTGACTGCTTCTTCAGCTAGGTGCTACTTGGAAGGGACTTTGGGGGGAATGGTGATCGCTTCTTTAGCTAGGTGCTCCTTGGAAGGGACTTTGGGGGGAATGGTGACTGCTTCTTTAGCTAAGTGCTCCTTGGAAGGGACTTTGGGGGGAATGGTGACCGCTTCTTCAGCTAAGTGCTCCTTGGAAGGGACTTTGGTGGGAATGGTGATCGCTCCTTCAGCTAAGTGTTCCTTGGAAGGGACTTTGAGGGGAATGGTGACCACTCCTTCAGTTAAGTGCTCCTTGGAGGGACTTTGGGGGAATGGTGATTGCATCTTCAGCTAGGTGCTCCTTGGAAGGGACTTTGGGGGGAATGGTGACTGCTTCTTCAGCTAAGTGCTCCTTGGAAGGGACTTTGGGGCAAATGGTGACCCCTTCTTCAGCTAGGTGCTCCTTGTAAGGGACCTTGGGGTGAATGGTGACCGCTTCTTCAGCTAAGTGCTTCTTGGAAGGGACTTTGGGGGAATGGTGACCGCTTCTTCGGTTAAGTCCTCCTTGGAAGGGACTTTGGGGGAAATGCTGACCGCTTCTTCAGCTCAGTGATCCTTGCAAGGGACTTTGGGGGAATGGTGACTGCTTCTTCAGCTAAGTGCTCTTCAGAAGGGACTTTGGGGGGGAATGGTGACTGCTTCTTCAGCTAAGTGCTCCTTGGGAGGAACTTTGTGGGGAATGGTGATTGCTTCTTCAGCTAAGTGCTCCTTGGAAGGGACTTAGGTGGGATTGGTGACCACTTCTTCAGCTAGGTGCTCCTTGGAAGGGACTTTGGGGGGAATGGTGATTGCATCTTCAGCTAGGTGCTCCTTGGAAGGGACTTTGGGGGGAATGGTGATCGCTCCTTCAGCTAAGTGCTCCTTGGAAGGGACATTAGGGGGAATGGTGAACGCTTCTTCAGCAAGGTGCTCCTTGGAAGGGACTTTGTGGGGAAAGGTGACCGCTTCTTCAACTAAGTGTTCCTTGGAAGGGACTTTGGGGGGAATGCTGATCACTTCTTCAGCTAGGTGTTCCTTCAAAGGGACCTTGGGGTGAATGGTGACCATTTCTTCAGCTAAGTGCTCCTTGGAAGGGACATTGCAGGGAATGGTGATTGCATCTTCAGCTAGGTGCTCCTTGAAAGGGACTTTGGGGGGGAATGTTGATCATTTCTTCAGCTAGGTGCTCCTTGGAAGGGACTTTGGGGGGAATGGTGACTGCTTCTTCAGCTAAGTGTTCCTTGGAAGGGACATTGGGGGGAATGGTGACCGCTTCTTCAGCTAGGTGCTCCTTGGAAGGCAGTTTGTGGGGAATGGTGATTGCTTCTTCAGCTAGGTGCTCCTTGGAAGGGACTTTGGGGGAATGGTGATCGCTTCTTCAGCTAGGTGCTCCTTCAAAGGGACTTTGGAGGGAATGGTGAGCTATTCTTCAGCTAAGTGCTCTTTGGAAGGGACATTGGGGGGAATGGTGACTGCTTCTTCAGCTAGGTGCTCCTTGGAAGGGACATTGGGGGAATGGTGATTGCATCTTCAGCTAGGTGCTCCTTGGAAGGGACTTTGGGGGGAATGGTGATCGCTTCTTCAGCTAAGTGCTCTTTGGAAGGGACATTGGGGGAATGGCGATTGCATCTTCAGTTAGGTGCTTCTTGGAAGGGACTTTGGGGGGAATGGTGATTGCTTCTTCAGCTAAGTGCTCCTTGGAAGGGACTTTGGGTGGAATGGTGATCGTTTCTTCAGCTAAGTGCTCCTTGGAAGGGACTTTGGGTTAGGGATTTGGATTCGAGGCTTCTCCAGTGGGGAGAGCCATGGACCGGACCTGCCAAGGGTGGCATCACCTTTACTGCCTGCTGCAGGAAGAACACTCCACTCCACTCCTCAGGGAACTTGAGGTGGCGGTTAAGGCGAGTGTTTCTATGCGGAAAGAGGCTTTGAATGAGGCTTCCGGTACAGAAGAAGAAAACAACCACAGGTTTCTAGTTAGAAGAGATCCCTGTTTCTAAAGACAGGTTTACAGAGAAGCAGCAATCGGAAGTTCATGGGCACATGTGCACAGAAGCGCCCAGGAAGGAGCAGTCCTCCAAGGGAAGCTTTGACTTCCAGGTCGCATGCACCTAACATCTCAAGAAGGAACTGGACTTTCGGGAGGGGATGACACAAAGGAGAATTGCCAGGTCTCAAGGGTGCAGCTGAGGGTGACATGTGGCTGGCAGATGGAGCTGCTCAGCAAAGCTCACTGTGTGGATTCCTCGGGCACCGCCTCTAGGCTGCGAGGCCCAAAGCAGTCTTCCATGTGGTCCTGGTTCCTTCCACTGGGCAGGGAGGCAGGATGGCTCTGTCTTGTGAGTCTCCACCCAGTGGAGGAGGAAGAGAGCTTCCTGCCTCTGCATCTTCTTCATCACACTGTACTGATGAATTGCATAGCTCTCAACTATAAATGAAGCAACATTTGCATCTTTGGATTCACATTAGTAGCACTGGTGGGATAAATGTATCTTTATTAAAATAATGAAGTTATTTGTTTTAAACAAGGCTTGTGTCACTGTGTGACTTTCGTAAGTGTCAGGTGTTGGAAGATCCTCTGGCCATCAATTTTGTCTGACTGCTGCTTCTCTGGAAGACTCGGAGATGAAGGCCTGCTGCTGGTGGGGAAGGAGGACCCCTCCAAGTCTTCCCCATAGCTCTGTGTCCATTAAAGTTTTATAAAGTCACTTGTTGGAGACTTGGCCTGAGTTCCAGTCTCCTCAAGTTATGGCAAAGGCTTAAATAAAAGAGACAAGTAACATGATTTGGGGAAATCCAGGAAGGTCGGAACTCTTTAGGAGCTGCAGCAACGACTTCTCTGGACATCCAGTATTCAGACAAGGGAAAGACACAGCTGAGGTAAAGGCAGGAGACTGAGCAGGGCCTTGGGAAGTTTAGATCAAAGACTTCTCCAAGCGGTAAATTTTGCCAATTAAGAGAACTCTCCTGTCTTTAAGGCTGACATTTACAGCAGGAGCCAAATGGAGTCTTACCTTAAGAACTGGCGTGAGGGCCAGGAGTCCTGAGCTGTGGCTTTATCTTGTCCTTCAAGGTGTCCCCATGTCACGGACCAAGGCAGGCGTCTCCTGTGAGCATTGGTGTGGAGAACCGCACTAACTGCTTCCCAGCCGCTGCTCTTTAAGCAGGTTGCCTAGACCTGGGACAGACTCGTGAGTAAATGCAGAAAGGCACTTGATGAATCCTGTTCAGAGCTGATAGCAGTGGTCTCCTTCAGTCATTCCAAAGCCCCATCTTTAGAACACCCCAAACATCCACACCCAGCACCAGAAGAGGCAGATGGAGTCCCTTCCTGGGTGGGGCTCGAGGGAGGTTTGGGGTGCTGAGGACAGTGGTGTGGGGAGGTGGGGGAGAAGCTGGGAACAGAGGGAGCTAGGGCATGGGAAGCTTTCTGACTTCTGGCTGGCTAGACTGGGAAGCAGGGCAGGGAGGACCGCATTTGCCAGCACTGAGGGGTTGAGGTCAAGGAGTTTGCTGATGGGTAGCAGAGGGCAGAGGGGCTGGGCTGGGCTTTGAGTGCCATGGGGCTGGGAGCAAAAGCCAAAGTCCAGGGACCCCTGAGGCTCAGTGCTTGACAGGCCATGGCTCTGGCCTGGATCTAGAAGGACCATGTCACACAAATAAGGGAGAACCACAGCCACAAGAAGCCAACTGCCACTACTGCACCAGCTTAGAGACACCAAGCCTTGAGTGTGTGTTTAGATGAGTTCTGAAGCCTCAGGTTCCCTGGAGATCTGGCAAAGCCCTCGTGGAGAAAGATAACATCACCCCTGCCCCATGTGTAAAAGCAACCAGACAAGCAAGGAACTGGGACTCTGGAAGGGATGGAATCAGAGGCCACAGAAACAAAGGCCTGATCGGTCCCAAAGGGGTGCAAATTACCTGAGTTCCTGAACTTCCCTTACGTGGTAGCTTACTGTTTTGGTGGGAGCATAATTAATACCAATGAAAGGAAACGATCCATATAAAACAGAAGCATAAACTTTAGAGATAGAAAGAAACACACCACTAGTTTGTTGCCGGTATCTGAGTGGCAAAGTATGAAGTTTATCATTTCTATTTCTGAATTTTCTAACTTTTCTTTACTGATCATTTATCCTGGAAGAAGTACTCTGTGTTCAAGGACCACCTGGCCCAGGAGGTGAGAACAGCCCCACGGTACGGTGAGAGACACAAGAGGCAGACAAACCCAGGCCTGCATGGAACTGTATATGGGGACCTGCTGACAGGCCTGGTGCTGGGCCCTTGCGATTAGGGGCAGAAAGACAGGGTTGGGACAGAATGGCTGTAGCTTATGTATTGCGAGCTGCTGTCAGAGGGTCTGGCACATTCCCACTGGACAGCTTTCCTGTGCACACACAGTGGGCTGGGCCACGTGGGGGCCACTCCATCAGCACATGTGTGAGAGAGCCAGCCACTGGACTCTGACTGGCCAGGGCTCTGCTGGTCCAGGGCTCTAGTGCTGCTGTCTTGGAACTGCCAGGTTCTAAACAAGCAGCCCAAGCTCAAAGTTTGCATTTCGCTCTCTCTGGGCTCTAGTCCCTTCCCCAAAAGGGCGGGATTTCCAGGCTGGAGGTGAGACCCCTCCCTGTCCTGCAGGACCATGCTCTGGGCCGGTGCCTGGCAGAGGTGCGGGCCGGATCCAGTGGGACCGGGACCCGCAATTGTTGGACGGATCTCCCTGAGCTAGGGCTGGGCCTGGAGAGACCTGAGTGGCTTCTTGACCCTCAGGACCGCCTGGACCGGCGCCTGGGAGCGGAAGGGGGTTGCAGCTTGGCCAGGGACTGAGTCCAAGGACGACGACGCGGGGTGCAGGTGCAGGGTTGGAGGCCCGGGTTAAGGCACCCCACCGGCTGCTGCCCGGACCGCGTCTCCCCTCCCCTCGCGCCGCAGACCCCGCCCGCGGGGCGGGACCGAGCGGGGCGGGGCGGTCACGCAGCAGGTGGAGCCGCCACGCGGGGCGGAGACCCGCCCGCCGGGGCCGCCGGGCTGGGCACCTGGGCGCGCTGCGCTGGGAGCCGCGGCCCGTCGTCGCCCGTCCCGCGCCATGGCCTTCACCTTCGCCGCCTTCTGCTACATGCTGGCCCTCGTGCTGTGCGCCGCGCTCATCTTCTTCGCCATCTGGCACGTGAGTAGCCCAGCGCTCCCCGCGCTTCTGCCCCGCGGCCCCGCGGCCCCGCGGTCCCGTCCCAGGCCCGGGCCGGCGCGAGCGTCAGGTGCGGGGGACGCGGGAGGTGCACAGGTCTGCGCGCGCGGGGCTGGCGCGGAGTGGAAGCTGGGGCCGGGAGCGGACGACGGCAGTTGGGGAGGGCAGCGCGGGGCAGGCGGGACGGTCCCTCCCGGCTGGGGGGCCCCTGGGGCGGACAGCCGGGTCCAGGCAGCCGCGGGGCTGGAAGGAGGAGTCGGGCCGCTCTGGGGAGGCCCTGCCCCAGCAGCCCGGCTTGGCTGGGTGACCAGGAGAAACCCAGCGCCCGGGTCGCAGGGACACCGTTCTCCAGGAGCTGCGGGCAGTGAGAAGGACCCGAACTGAAGAGCCGGGCGCCTGGCTGGGTGACCTCGCTGTTCTGAGTAGTGTTTGTAGAGTAAAGAGGTTTGTCCTAAAATAGAGCTGGCAGCTCAGTTACAGGCACAGTGACAGGAAGGGGGAGGAGGCGGCAGTGGGGGAGGCTTTGATAGTCACTGCTCCCCCCATCTCTGCAGCAGTGAGCAGCGACCCCGGTCTCCCCTTTTCCTGAGGTCTGAGATCCACAGATGATGGAGCAGCTGATCTAGGGGCCAGGGCGCTGGAGGATCAGGGGTGGAAGACCCGTCCAGCAGCCGCAGGGGCTTCTTGGTCCTCACCACTCAGGGAAGCCAGGTCCGGCCTGTGCAGAGAATCAAACCTTGAAGTTGGCCATTGTTAAGGAAAAATAGACCTTTACTCATTTAGACTACAGGGTTGCGGAGTAGATCTGCGGAACGGCACCCAAACCTCTGCTGCTGTGTTTTAAAGGAACTTTCTCAGCTTCTCTGGGTTTGAGCTCTGTTTGCAGTCTCAAAGGCTTTTGGGGGTGGGGGGCGGAGCAAAGCACTCACTGTCCCCTGTGTTCGGGACTCTAAGGCAGCTTTGAGCAGCCTGGCCCGGAGGGAATCTCTTGCTCTCCGCAGGGAGATAATGCATAATTCAAGACCAGGTTAATTGAGTGGGTGCCAGGGCAGCTGAGCCGCTAAGTGACTCTAGAGAGGCAGCCAGATGCTCCGTGATCCGCACATCTTGTCCTCCATCTGCACGCAGCCAGCCCCAAGGCCCCAGCTGGGTCTCTACCGGCAAGATTCCTGTTCCCCTCATAAAATGTGCTTGCGTCTGAATTCAGGTCACAGCCTGGTCCCAGGGCTCGGGAACAGCCCAGCCCCACGGTGTGGATCTCCTTCCTGACAGCGCTGGGGGACTGCAGCGTCCGGGTTTCAGGGTACACGTGTGTGGGGGTGTTGATTACACGGTGTGATTATTTCTCCCAAGCTATGGGAGAGCTGTTCCCTGTCAGATGTGCGTCTCTTCCTGGTGTCTGTATTTCCAGGGCTGTTTGGTCCGTGCTTGGACCCTGTGCTGGCCCTGGGCGCAGCTGCCCTCCGCCTGTCTCCCCACATCTGGGCTGGGACTCCGGGTGCTGCCCCAGAAGGAGGAGGAGAAGTGGCTCCTGATTAGCATCCATGTGGCCCCCAGCTCTGCGCGGCCATGAGGAGACTCCCAGGGGCTCCTCAGGCCACCTCCTCCTTTCTTCCTGGAGCCTCAGCGACCTAACACCTCTCCTTCAGGTCTCATTTTTTCTGCATTGGCAGTTTATGTGACTTTGTTTTCAAATGAAATTATTGAAATCAGCCACTGTCTTTGAGTCCATTTGTACCATTTGGAAGCAGCAGAGTAACACTATGCTTCTCTCCAGAGGCTCCGCACGCGGGCAGGTATGTGGCCTCGTCCCTCCAGGCAGCGCTTTGGGCCTCCTCACTGGCCAACTTCAAGGTTTGATTCTCCGCACAGCCCCGATGATACTTTGCAGAGGGGAAGCTTTACGGGTCACAGCGCCTGCTGAGTGAGGCTCACAGGCCCAAAGCCCATCTTCCAGCAGCAGTTGCGGTCTTTGGATTCTTTACTTTGATGACAGTTTCTATCCAAAGAATTTCTTGTCATCTGTATATTTTAGGGTTGGGATTTCTAACTGGAGTTATAAGAATAATGAGACACAAAAAATTTCATATTATTTTTAATTTAAAAAGCAAAACAGAAAAAAAGGATAGAAATGACACAACATTTCAAAAAAGAAAAAAAAGAGAATTAACACTAGTTAATATATTGCATATTGTTTCTCAGAACTAGCTGCTCAGGTTACAAAATCTAGATACAAAAGTGATCAATCAAACAATAACAGCACAAACTCTTCTTTTTGATGAACTAAGAGAGTAGGGAAAAAGGAAGAAAGAGAAAGATTACATGTATGTTCATATTCTTTTTAAAAAGGAAAATGTTTCTTTTTGAAGTAGACTTCTGTTTATAAAATGATGCAAGCTCATTGCCATTAAAAAAAATACAATGATACATAATGAAACAGAATCACCCTGATCTTACTTTCCGGAGAGGACCAGGCACCTGCATGTGTTCTAAGGCACTGAGCATGGCTGTGTATGAGGACAGTGCTGCAAAGGTCTCAGGCTGAGATGTGAGAAGACCTCGCTGGCAGCCGGTATGACGGAGCACTGTTCACCCTGCAGGAGTGCAGGACACCACATGGATGCCTGTGTGGATGCTGGTGCTTCCATCTCCTTGCACGGTGTGGACAAGCCAATCCCTCGGAAGATCAGATTCAGTCTGTTTATACTTGAGGGTTTGGGTTTTTAAGGTTTTTATATCAGAGTCATTGGTCTTTTTTTTTTTTTTTTTTTTAGTACTGGGGATTGAACTCATGACCTTGCACTTGCCAGGCAGGAGCTTGTGCCACTGAGCTAAATCCCCAGCCTGGGTTTTGACAATTTATAAGTAAAATCAGTCTCCAGTTAAAGATTCACTGTGCATCTCCTCTTGAAATTACCTTGAGCAGCAGCCCTTGTCACTGGGTCGCCTGAATGGTGCCAGGTCTGTCTCCACCGAGGGGTGGTTCTGCCAGGTGACATCTCCCTGGCTCAGGCTTTCATTCAGTTCCTGGCAGTTGGGTGTGGGTGCTGGGACCCCAGGGAGCACCAGGTTCTCAGGGTGCCACTGGGGCAACAGTGTCTGGTTTGTGTGGAATGAGGGTGCCTTGCTAATAGAAACCTGCTTTGGGGAAGGCCCCTGGCCATTGAGTGGAAGCCCCGAGGCCTTTGCAGGCCTTGTCTGGTCCCCACTGTTTATGCTTTCCCCTCTGTGGCTCCCCACCTCCATGGGTGGTGACCGCAGCTCCACCTGCCCTGCCCCTGGCTCCCACCTTGGGCTCCCCATTGCCACCAGATGTAGGTTGCTGCAGGGCATGGGAGGGCATGGCCCTTTGCTTCCTATGTCTCCTGGGCCTGGTTAGGTGCTGGTCAAGCTGTGCTTGGTCAGTGCTAGCAGAAGCTGCCATGCTCCAGTATGGCATATCTCTGGCTGACAGGGGAGCTCACATCTGCTTTGGCCCTGCTAGTGTTTTGGGCACCACTCCCTGTTCTGACCTGGGAGCCATACCTGGCACCTCCTGCCTCCTCTTTCATGATCTACAGGGCTCTGTGCCCTCCACTCTGGCCTTGCTTCCAAGGTCTGTAAGAAATTTCCCTGGGCTCCCATTCTCCTGGGGTTGTGCTGCCTTTGGGGGATGCCTGCTGCCCTTCCAGCCACCATTGCTGGCTCCAGTGCACGAGCTTGTCAGTGCATCCTGGCCCCTCTATGTTGTTGCCAGTTTGACCTGGGCTCTGCAGCCCTGGCCCTCACCCTCCTGGCCTAGCTGTCCTGTGAGCCCTGGCCCCTGTACCCCGCCACTCCACTCTTGGCCATGTGCTCAGGCTGCACATGGAGCTGGCTCCAGCCCCTGCCCTCTGTGGCCCACCCCTTCCCTGGGGTCAGCCAGCTCTCTCTCACTGTGATGGAATGCCCGAGTGCGAGTATGCAGGAAAAGGGCTCACAGTTCTGAGGGTTCCTGTCTGGATGCTGTGGTGCTGGGGCTCTGGCATCGCACATGGTGGCAGGAGCATGTGGCAGAGGTAACAGAGGAAGAGGAAGGCTCTGGGGCCCTTAGTCGCCTGGGTGGCCATGCCCCAGCGATCTCTGCAAGGTCCCACCAGCCACTACCAGTGCACCCTGGGAACACAGATCTTGGCTTCCCCCTCCACCTCTCTTTTCCAGGCCTCTGGCTCAGTCTGGCCTGTACCCCTCAGAGCACGGTGGCCCCTCTAGACTGGCCTCGGATGCAGAGCAACCTCCTATGTCTGGTCTGCATGTCATTCCCCCACTCAGATGTTCCACTCATCCCTGCAGGACCAGGCCTGGCTCCTGTGCCCTTGAGGATGCCCTGCCTCCCTATCAGTGTCATTGGAAGGCTTTGCCTGTTCTATCTTCCCTGGGTGGCCCTGCCCTAGGGCACGTCCTCTGGGAAGCCCTGTCCTTGTCTCTGTCCCCTGGTTTGCATCTATGGCAGCCCTTTCTCATGTGTGGGATGTGTGTCCAGCACCCTGATGGGCTCAGTGGCTGCAGGATAAATGAATCAGGGCTGTGCTGGTTTTTTCAGCCAGTCCCAGCTCTGCACATGGTCCCCCAGCCATGTCCCAGACATTCTAGGTGACAACAGTCCCCAGGCAGTGGCTCTAAGCAGGAGGCTCGCTGAGCTTGGTGTCTGGGGCAGGGTCAGCTTCAGAGACACAGGTCAGCTGGAAGCATGGCACCTATCTCCCTGGTGTCTGAGGGTTGGCTTTGTGCTGCAGGATCATATCCCAGCAGTGTGGACAGTGCACTGCAGGGCTCAAGTGAGACCAACGCCAGCCTCTGGCTATGCCTGGGGCTAACAGGGCTTCTGGGGCACTTTCCACCTGTGCCCAGCATCCCTGGGGAAGCAGCTGGGAGTGGCCACCTGGTGCTGCTCTGTGGTCTGCCCCTGCCCCACCAAGTGTCTGGGTGCCCGCATGTGCCTGCACAGTCTGAGAACTGTTTTCCTGCCTTGTGGTATCTGAGGTCTGTTTAACTCCCAAAGGTTACCCCCAGCCCAAGTGCACAGTTAAATCCCAATGTGGGATTTAGCCATGGAGTAGAGAATGTTTTCAATTTGGCATAGAAAGATTAAAACATGAAACTTTGTGCTTATGCTACATCAAAGCCAAATTCTAAAAAGACTACTTAACCAAGAGCAGGCTGACAGATGGTCATGGGGCCACTGGCATCCTGGGTGCTTGGAGTAGGGTCCTCACCTGGAGCCCTGAGGACCTGCTCAGGGCCTCATTGCAGGGAGTGGTCTCTGCCTATGCCTGGCCAGCTGGGTGTGGAGGTCAGGGGCCTGTGTGCCCACAGCGTCCCCACATCACCTTGGCTCCCTGCCTGGCCCCTGCACGAGGGAGCCTGTGGTGTCCCTTGTAGGTGTTTGCCCTTGTGCACACTGGTGTCTCCACACACCAGCACCTCTTCCTCTGGTCCCCAGGTCCAGTGTGTGGCATGTGTAGCCATTTGTGCCTGTATAGTGGCCATGCTCCCTCACGCTCCCCCATGCACAGCCTGACACACACAGCCATGCCACTGTGGCAAGATGCATATAATGTGGCTCTCCCTGCCTCAGCCATCTCTAAGTGGACATTTCGGTGATGTGAAGTACATCACTGGCCGTGCGACCGTCACCACCCTTCACCGCCAGACTTTTTCTCCTCCTGCGCTGAAACTCTTCCCCTGTTAATTCTCGAATCTCTCACTGCACCCGGTCTGCTGCGCTGGGAGCTCTGCTGGGCGAGATGCTCAGTGTTCCTTCTTTTGCCTGGCTTGGCCTCAGTGTCAGGGCCTCCAGTGTCTCCATGCTGCAGTAGGTGCCAAATCTCTTCCTTCCAGGCCCAGTGCTGCTCTTGAAGGGTGGCCACTCCTGCTGGATGGGGCTGTGAAACCCACTCTGGTGTGCCAAGATGGGCACAGGTCAGAGGAGCAGTGGGGATGGCACCCTGAACATGGGCGGAACTGTCCACAGGGCCGGGCCCCAGATGGGCCAACAGAAAGGATGGGCGCTGGTGCTGGAGACCCTTCAGGACCATGGCCTGTGGATGTCAGATGGGTGAAAACTGGTGGATGGTGGGTGGCTGGGTGCCTGGAGTCAAGGAAGGGTGACAGGGAAGCAGTGGTGGATATCACGCCATCCAATCACTGAGGACTCTTCTCCAGGGAAGAAGTGTCCCAGCCTGACAGAGCAGCCTGGACAGAGAGATGGGTGAATGCCAAGCGTGCCAATGTTGCCTGCTCGGCCAGAGAACAGGACAGGCCTCTGTGGGCTCTCAGGGCCACTCTCCAGAGGCTGCCAGGCCTCCATTCTTGGCTTGGGCTGCCGCCACCCTGTCCTGAGGTTTCTAGCTCCTGGGACCAAGGAGCTGCTTGTTCTGTGTTCTCTGACCTGCATCCCACCTTCTGCTTGTGGTCCAGTGCACAAACGTCCTGCCAACACCCAGGCCCTGCTCCTGCTGCCCGCAGGCCCTGCCTGGCCTACAACATTGCTGCGTCTCCGGCCACAGTGAGCAGGGACACATTCCTGTCCCAGCACGGCTTCTGAGCCTTAGTGTTGGGTGGGTGCTGGGGTGTTGGGAGCAGGAAGGGCCATCCCACACCTGGCCCCTGCATCTCCTCTGATCTTAGGAGCAGCACCTCTCTCAGCCCTCAGCCCCTGGGTGGGGACCACCCACATTCCTCTCTGGACACCTGGCATTGGGTTAGAGGGTCTGCTTGTGTCACTGCTTCTGAGTACCACAGGCTCAGACCCTCCTAGTCCCAGAGTAGATGCCAGTTGCCAGAAGTTGAAAGTGGCCCTGAATGGAGGAGGTTACAGTGGTGACCCTCGGGCATCGCTGGGGCTGTGTGTAATACCAGCCCCCACGAAGGGGCCCAGCAGGAGGGTGGCCATGCTTCTGCAGCTGCAGCTGAGACGTGCACCTGCTATCAAGGACAGTGGAGTCGCCAGAGCAGCCGATGCTCACACAGGCCTCCCTCACCTTCAGCTCTCAGGTCTGCGTAGGTCCTGCCACCCTGTGTGGGCACTGCTGTGGGTGGCAGAGAAGCCGACAACTCACTTCTGTTCTCACTGCAGAGCTGGACTGCGGGTTTTTGCCTCGCCGGGACACACTTTGGAGGATGACTTCATTGTCTACTTCCTTTCAGCTGCCATACATTACAAAAGTGATTTTTATAAAAACTGACCAGATTCGTAAGAATCTCTATGTGTCTGTCTCCATCCCTTCCTCTCTGTCCCTCTGTTTCTGTCTCTCTGTCTCTGTCTCTCTCCCTCTCCGTCTCTGTCTCTGTCTATCTCTCTGTCTGTCTCTCTGTCTCTTCAGTGGTGTGAACCCCGTGCTTTCCAGGGCCTTCTCTCTTGTGAGACAACACTTGCTCTCTCCCTTCTCCTGGGTGAGTGTGGTGTGGGCATTCCCTAAGCACTTTCACAGCCCATACAGTCTGAGTGAAACCCCAGTGAGCAGCATGGCTTGGCCACCTGGAAACATGCCAGGGGCTTCACCATTGGTGTGAATTGATGCTTTCGGGCCAATGTGGAACTATGCCGCTGTGGAGCCCGAGGTTCATGCTCAGGGCTGGGTCTGCCGGGAAGATCCCTCCCCATCCACCTCGGAGCAGACCTCCTGCTTCCCCTCACCAGCGCCACCATTCATGTTCCTCAGCCTGGCGTGTTTCCTTCCCGTGACGTGGAACGTTGTCTGGGCCTCTGCTCCTGCACACCAGCTGCTGGGAGGGTGGTGGGCCTGGCAGGAGGACACTGCTTGCCTCTCTGCCTCCCCCTTCGCTACTCCAGCTCCTGGGTATGGTGGTGGCTGCGGAGCTGCCACCACCTTGCCTCCGCGGCGATTACACCCAGGCTGACATTTCCAGAGCCGCAGTCATAGGTATCTTTTCTGTTTTGTGTTCACATGGTTCATTTTGACTGTGGGATTCAGTTTTCCTGCTGGGGAAAAATGCAGGGGAGGAAGGCAGTCTTGGCAATAACTTTTTTCTTTATTGGCAACTGATTCATGAACTCTAAAAAAAGAGCTAACAGCAACATAGCCAGCTAGCAGTGCAGCCCAGATGGCCCCTATAGGATAGAGATATTTGTATCTTGGATAAAAAGTATTTAAATGTATCCTGTGCGCCCATGCGGGGTGTGGGTTTGGATATAGTGGACTGGTGCGATGGTGCAGAAGCCCCATGAGCAGAGAAGAGGTGGCTTTCCAGGTCCCCCTGCATGAGGAGGGCACACTGGCACTTGGAGCGAGTCCTGGGCAGCACAATCCTGTATAGATGGGGAGCACATGTCCTGCACTTGTGCCCACCCTGCAGCTCCCCAGGGACCCCAGCTCTGAGCTCTGCCTGGAACAATCCTGTGTCCAGTCCTGCCCTGTCTGTGTGTTCCATGGCCCAGGCCACCTTTGCTGGTGAACCGCTGCTGCCTGATGTCTTTGTGGACTTTCACTGTCGTCATTGCCCCTGGGTGGGTGTGGACATCCGGGATGGCATCTGGCACAGCGAGCGGGGTCTGAAGGAGCAGTCAGGGCAGCTGAGAGCAGATCCACAGGATCCACAAGAGGATGCGGGTGGGTGGGCAGGCGCCACCGCCCCGGAGTGCTGGGATCTTCAGCCAGATGTGCAGTGCTTAGGGCCCTCGCCAGTGCTATGTGACCGACCCTATGCTGATTGCTCTTGGAAGTCCTGGAGGGTGCAGGGAGCTGGGCCGAGGCCAGCAGAGCGTAGTGCTGACCGTAGAGGAATGTGCTGTCCTGCAGCCTTTTCTGTCACCAGCTGGCAGTTTTGGAACCAAAAGCCATGCCCTAGAAAGGCACTGGCAGGTCTGGCACTGTGGTGAGTGGTGTCTCAGTGGGCTTCTCTGTGACCTCAGCAGTGCTGCAAGGAAACTGGATCTGCTCTCGGTGACAAGAGAAGTGTCCGTGTTGTCCAGGAGCTTCCAGCTGGACGTGGCAGGAACATGGGAGGGCAGGGTGGGCATCTCACGCGTGGCTCTCTGCAGGTCTCTCACTCCAGGCGCTGCTGTTCTTCAGCCCTTCCTGAGCACAGATGATGGAGAGGTGAGGAGGGCTTTGCAGCAGAGATGGTGCCACGCTGGAGGTGCAGGCACATGGCCTCTGGTTGGTTGAGGCCCAGTGACTTCCCCTGCCAGGCTATGGAAGGGGGCCTGGCTTCAGGGACAGTGTCCAGCCTCAACAATCCTGGCATCCTGTCGTGCACAGGGACTCTGCCCACAGTGGGCAGGACCACCTAGCTGCAGGCAGGCAGTGTGCTTCCTTCCCTGCACAAGAAGCCTGGAGCATCTTCCTTGCTGGGTCCTGGGCCACTGGACTGCTGGTTCTTCCCTTCTTTATGGTGCTCTCCAGTTGCCCAGCTGGGGGGAATGGAATTGTGGTCCCTAAATGGCCCATGTCCTATTCCCCGGAACCCTGAGTGTGTGACCTCGCAGGTGTGGCTGTTCTGGGTCTTGAGTGGAGATTGTTTTGGGATACCTGCATGGGGCCAGGGTGACCTTGAGGATTTTCCTCGGTGACTAAAGGTAGCAGGTGACTAAAGGTAGTGGAGGCCGAGGGGACCCAGTCACTGGAGCCTTGAGGAGAGGAGAAGACAAGAGGCAGGTTTCCCTCCATGGCCTTGGGAGGGACACACACTGACCCCTGCCTCTCAGCCTTTCTCGGCCTTTGGACTCTCAACCTCCAGAGCTGTAGGACAGTGTGTCTGTGTCACTGTAAGCCTTTGAATTTTAATAATTAATTACAGCAGCAACGGGAATCCCATACTACTGTGTAGATGCACTTCCTACACAGAGCCTGTTATGTAATAGCTGCTCAATTCACTTTATTGGACGAATGTGGAACCCTGAGGCAGGGGTCACAGCAGGGCCTGTTGAAATCAAGGTGGCTTCATTAGGATTTCTGGAAACTTGAGGAAACTTTGCCCAAACAGAGAAACCCTAGACCAAGTCACAAGAGCCTTGCACTGCTGCCTAAGCAGCTCTTCCCAGCTGGTAGACGTTCCTTGGATTCAGGCCCGGCAGGGAGGCCCAGTGTGCACTGCCAGGAGGCTGCTGGAGGAGCCAGCATGAGCTTAGTACTCTTGGCAAGGCCTCCAGGATGGACGTGCATGCAAATCGGTGTGCACACAAGCCCAGCAAGGCTGGCCGTCACTGCTGCTGGGGTCTGGCTCTATACAGCTTTGGGGCTCACTGTGACGTGCAGGGTGGCGGGCAGTGCCTGGAGGGGCTTCTAGCTGAAACAGACACAGCCAGCAGAGTTCTCTCACAGATTGGCACACTGCTCCCAAATACCGGCTCGCATGAGGGTCGTAGAGGCTTTGTAGGCTCCCTGGAAGGAAGGTGGGAAGATCATGACTGAGAAGACCCCTCCATGCCCTCATGGAGCTCCTGAAGGTGCTGCTGGGTGCAGGCAGCACCTCTAGGCCCCGCTAAGAGCCCCAGAAAGGAGACAGCAGACCCTGGGTCCCAGCAGGTCCTGGCAAGATGGGGCCTTGTGCAGCAAGCCCAGCTGGGGGCTGGGGTCTGCAGGAGGTGGGAGTGAGGTGAGAGGCTGGTGAGCCTGAGCCCTGGACGGCTGTCCCTAGGCCAGGTTGATCGGGTGGAAGTGGGGCATCCCATGTGACAGTGAGTTAGAGAGCACGGGAACTGGAGAGCTTCCCTGTGCAGCAGCTCTGGGGGTGTCTTCCCGACCCCTGAGCAAACTGCACTGAGGATGGGGCTGCAGGAGTGGGTAGGGATGCCACGCAGACCTGGCCCTCGGACCAGGTGAGTGCAGCCCGTGTTCCCACTCATCACCCTGAGCACGACTCACGCCGTGGGATTAGATGGAATCGAATCGCATGCTCCCCTTGCTCCCCTCCATTTTTAAGAAGCTGTGGTTTTATTCTGCTTCTCTGATTCCTCCAGCCAGGGCCACTGCCTCCCGCCCAGCCTCCCCTCTGTCCTCTGAGCCATCGTAACCTGTGGGCTGGTGTCCTCCCTACTAGTGTTTCTTCATGTTTCTGTGACCACAGGCACACACACGTTGCCTTTTGGGGTGTGTCTTGTTCGTGGTTTTAAATTTTCCACACAATGCTTTGCTCACTGAATATTGGCTCAGGGAGTCTCTGAGTTAACTGGCCGAGATCTAACTCAGGGCTGCGTAAGGTTCCCTAATGTAAGTGAATTGCTGTTTATTTAATCTTATGGTTGTTGTTGGGATCTGTGTCTTTCCTGTTTTTTTGCCAACTCAAACAAGGTTTTCATGACTGTCCTTAACTAGTGATGCCTTTAATTCAGTGGGCTGGAGGCTCAGATAGGATTTCTAAGTGAGTATCTGACTTTCCTCTTTTTCCCCCTCCAGCCCTTTCTGTCCCTTCCTTCCCTTCCTCTCCTCTTCTCTTCCTCCTCCTGCTCCTTCTTGCCAAAAATGTTCTTGAACTCATGATCCTCCCCACTCAGGCTCTGGGTAGCTGGGATCACGGGTGAGCACTCCGGCTGGCTTGGGTTTCCACTGAAAGCTGGTGTTACCAGATTGCCTTCTGAAGGCTGTGCCTGCTCGTGTTCTCTCTGGCAGTGTGTTACAGCACTCACCATACTACAGCTCATTTCTGGTCCATTAGGCATAGGGTGCCCTCTCCTTTGTTTCCTCACTCATCTGTGAGGCTGGGAACCTTCCAGTTGCTGAGCAACTGGACATTCTTGAGAAACAGGAGCGCTGGCCTGAAAGTTTGACCTTGGTATTTGGGGCTTTGCAGGGTGGTGGGTGGAGACCTGTGTGCTGTCCTTCCCATGTGCTGCTTCTGGCCAGGTGGAAACAAGGAGATGGTGGCTTACTGGTCTCAGGCCAGAAAGGGCATTAAGGGAGAGGTCTCCATCTCATGGCTGAGGCTGGCGCTCAGTGGGGAAATGCCTGACCAGGTTTCCCGGGGGCATGTGGGGACCAGAGCAGGCAGGACCCAGCCTCTGGGAAGAGCTACCAAGAGCTCAGTGGGTGGACATGTCCATGCCAGGATGCCAGACCCTTCGCTGGTTGGTGGCACAGGGAGAGAGAAGGTGGGAAGGTTTAGGGTTAGAGGTGGGGTTTTGGCTTAGGGTGAGGACTAGGGTTTAGGGTTAGGTTTAGGGAATAGGCTCAGGGTTAGGTTAGGATGAGGGTTTAAGATTAGAGTTAGGAGCTAGGGTTAGGTTTAGAGTGGGGTTTCGTGATGAGAGTCCCCTTTCAGATGGTAGTGAATGTACTCCTCAGCCAGAGGGCTGTAGTCAGAGCCTGTGTGCCTTCCTCTGGCCAGCTGTCAGGATCGGGTCTGGCTCAGGAAACTCATTTTGCACTGGAAGATACATAGGACCTGAAGGCAGCTCTCAGATTCCAGGACTCTTCCCTGATGCCCTCCCCAGGAAGCTCTCCGAGACCTGCATGGTGCAAGTCTGCCCTTGCTTGTGTCCGTAGGAGAGACTCAGCAGCTCCTGCGGTGGGAGCAGAGGTGGACGCCGTAGTGGTCGTGGGTGAAGATGGCTCCCTGGGCGTCTCGCTTCCCTTGCTGGTGAGGCCTGGCTATAGGAAGGGATGCTTTGTGCCCACACAGGGCAGGAACCTTGAGTACTCTGTGCACTGACATAGATGTTGACTGTGTCTCAAATCAGGAATGCTCCATTGTGAAAATGCCTGTAGTTTATTAGAGATTGTGTCTCAAATTGTGCAGAATGTCAGCTTCTCATCACGGCATTGTGCAGCAACAGCACTTGGATTTCAGGAATTCCTGTTTTCATGATGGCGTTTACCGGTTTCTTTCAGGTGAAGCAAAATATTTAGCTGCTTGTGTGTGTCTCTGCCTCAGAGAGATGCCCAGGTTGTTAGGAATCAGATGCTGTTGCTGTTTAGTTTACTGTCTGTGGTGCTGGGCATCAAGCCCAGAGCCCCCTGCCTGCCAGCCCTTACTGAACCTTTTTACCCGACTCTGGAACCAGTCCACCCTGCTGAAGGCCAGCTGTATGTCGTGAACAAAGCCAACCATGCTTTTTCTGGAACCTACGCATGAAGATTGTAAATTATTTTTGGGTAATCCAGGTGCACACCTCCTTGTTACAGAGCCTGTCTTTGTGTTAAATAAACAGGATCTTCTATATATATGCTGATGGCACAGGTTTTTCCCTTCGTTTTTTCCTTTGGTCATAAATTGAGAATGGCCTCAATAGATACTTATTTTAGCCAGAATCTGAAACCTAGTGCTAAAAGAAGAATCAGCAAATGTTCTGCAAAATGTAATTGGATATGTCCAGTAGCAGCACTCGGCAGGTCATTTCCTGTAGTTATACTTGGGAACTCACTTTGCAAAGAACTCATCGAGAGAGTTCACTAGGAAGCTGCTTTGCTTGGAATCGGATTCTTCACAGCAGTATTGCTGGGGTATTTTTCTCTTAATACCTCTGCTGGGAAGCTTCGCAGAAGCTTGGGCACTTTCTTGGACATCTTTCTGGGCCAAAGCCATTCCCATCTCACTGGTGTGGAGCCCGGGCCTTGGGCAGACCCCCACGGGGCTGGAGTATGTCAGGGATGTGGGAGGCACTACTTGACCAGTCACTGGGCATCACTGGCCCATGGAAAGGTACGGTGTCCACTGAGGGGGTCACTGAGAAACTATCAACAGGGTGGGCCAGGACCAGGTTCCCAGAACAAAAGTCGAAAAACAGGAGAGCCTGGCATAAAGGAGGGACAGAAGGAGGTGCTACCTGAACTCACAGGTGCTCTGGGTAGCCGCGTGTCTCAGAAGCAGCTGTGATGCCCAAAGGAGCGGAGATGCTGCTTCCCATTGGAGTGGGCACAAGCCCTCCAAGCCCCCATCTCCTGTGGGCCTGATGTGGTGGCCTGGCAGAGCTAGCAGCTGGAGCCTGTTAGAGGCAGCCTCCCCAGGAGGTTGGACAGGCACAGGACCTGGGGCTGAGGCAGCCACTTCTCAGCTGCCCACTGGACGTCAGGCAGGAGGTGGAATCCCACCTGGATGCTTCAAGAGTGGCCTATCTCAGTGTGGGCCCCAGGGCCCCAGCACCCCAACCTCGGGCCCTGGCAGACAGCTACACTGTGACTGCTTCTCTGGCTCCCCCATTGCCTGATGTGAGACAGAATTGCAGAAACACTCAAGATGGGGTTGCTGGCCGCCTCCTCCATGCAGTGCGCAGCAGGGCCAAGGTCCTGCTGGTTCCCAGCCGAGTCCTACTGTGAGGCTCCAGCCCAGGGTCTAGCGCCCCCTGCTGTGCACTGTGGTGATGCAGTGCTCTCCCTGGCCATGAAAGTAACCTGGGACATAGGTTTGAGTCCCAGCACTGAGGTGGTGGTGGTGGGAGGATTATGTTGAAAGCAAAATTAAAATTTCAAATGAAAACCTGCCAAGACCAAGCAGACATGTCTGGACCAACCTGATAATAAAATATGTCTTTCTTTGTGTAAACCTGTCTAACAGATGGCCTTAAAATGTAACCTGAAATGTCCCTTTGTGCAGCCCCTGTCCTTACTGCCTTTGTATAGCTGATGGCCTTGCAATGTGACTTAGAATGTAACAGGACATTTCTTCCTCTGTGTAACCCAGCTTTGTATAGCTGATGGCCTCACAATGTAACCTAAAATGTTTAAAGTCCCTTAGCAACCCAAGATGTCACCAGCCTTCCAGTCATAATGCAGTGAACCTGCCTCTCCACCTCTCCTTGCTGTCCCTGTAAAAGCCCTGAAACCCTGCCGGGCGGGGCTGGCTCTTTGGGAGAGATCCCAGTCAAGCCCAGTGGTGTAATAAGCTGCCTTCTAAACCTCCTCAGTGCCATTTCTTCCCGTGTCTGGTCTTTTTTCCTAACAGTGTTGCCTATGCTTTCTCATGTTTTGGGCTGGGCTGGGCCGGTGCTGCTGTTCTGAGCTGCAGCCTGATCAATACCTGCGTGAGCGAAATCCCTGCTTCCTTTACAGCCACTGATTTGTTGCTCTTTTTACTTAGAGCCAAAATTTCAAGACAGCAAGTCTGACTCTGTACAGCCTTTGTGCTCTGTGTGTTTCTTGATTTCTTGCTCTCCTCTAGTTTTCAGTATCATACGTATTTTTAGTAAACCACCTGTGTTAGCTTTCCACTTTGTAACAAAATATATGAGAGAATCAACCACGATGAGGAAGGGTTTATCTGCCTCATGGTTCTGGAGGTTTGGGCTGTGGTTGGGGACCTGCTTCTCTTGACCTGTGGCAGGGCGACGTGCCGAGGCAGGGTGTGTGGGGCAGGGTGGCATTTCGTGTCAGGAAAGGTGACCGGGGCTCCTTGCTTCTGGCCTGTGGCACTGAGGGCTGCGTGGGGCCCGATGGAGAAGATATGATGCCTGTGCTGTTCCCCGTGGCCATGTCACCCATGTGTGACAGGCCAGCACCCTGTCACCCTCCCTCTAGCTGTCACCTTGACCCAGTGGCTCTGCAGGGTGAAGCCTCCCTGCCTTCACTCCCCTGGTCAAAGGTGCAGGCTGCGGGCTGCAGGCTGCTTTGCTTGTTTCCTGAGGAGCAAGGTCAGCGACAGCAAAGCCCATGCAGGAGGTGGCAAGCCTCTGTGTCCCATGTCCACCCTGGCTGTGGGCTCTGGGCGGCCACAGCCTGCCTCCCAGGGTGCTCTGGGCCTTGATGCCTCCGCAGATGGATGACTCCCTCCCTGGACCTTCCCCCAGGGCTGTCCCTGTCGGCCTCCTGGCCATGTATTCTCAGCTATAGTGACAGCAGTTCCCAGCCCCCAGCATGGGACCCATCCTTTTCTGGGGTTTCCTGTCTATTCCTTCAGCATCTTTCCCACCCTTGCCCCGACTATGACACCTCTGCTGTGTCCCAGAGCCACGTGCCATGCCAGCACATCCTGGGGGCCTCAGGGACTCCACACTCTCTTCTCACCCTCTCGGGGCAGAGTGGGTCAGCATCCTTGTGGACCATGTGGGCCTCACTCCTGTGACCCTGAGAGCAGCCTTCCTCTCTCTGCCTCGAGGGCTGGGACTTGGGGCTGGGTCACCTCAGGCTCAGGGTGGCAGGGACGGGAATCAGTGTGTCTGGGTTGACCAGTGGTTGTCACAGGGACCTGGGCCTTCAGGTAACGAAGCTTGGTTCAAAGCCAGGGTGTGATGTAGCCACAGGAAGCCAGTGCAAGATGGATTGACAGAGGTGTGGTGCTGGACAAAGGAGAAGGACCAGTGCTCTTCTTCTGCCACAGACCTTGCCTCAGGTCTGCTGCTGGGTCCTGACTCATGCAGCGTAGACATGGCTGCCTGTTGTGTTGGTGAGAGTGGTTCGCTTGGGGAAGCATTTAACTTCCTCCGTGTGGATGACAGTTGGGAACACAGTGTGGGAAGGACAGGGGACCTGGAATCTCAATGGCATGGGGCAGGGAGCTTGGGCTGGCTCACTGCACTGTCTGTGGTGATGGAAATGGGTTACTTAACAGCTAGCAGGTAGATACAGGCTTTTAGCAATTAATGTATGACTACAAATTGAAGTTTAATGAATAAAAACTTAAATCTAAGTAGCCACATCTGGCCAATGGCTATTGTCTTGGCCAAAGAGAGCTCTAGAGACCAGAGTGAGTCTGGGCAGGGTCAGAGCTTTCTCCCTGTGGGAGGTGTGACAGCTGTCCTGATTCTGTGGCTCTGTTGCAGATAATCGCCTTTGATGAGCTCAGGACGGACTTTAAGAGCCCCATCGACCAGGGCAACCCTGTTCACGCAGTAAGTAGGGGTGCCGGGGACAGGAAGGTGGTGTCTCCATAGACCACCGGCGTTGTGAAGGAGTTGGGTGAGGGAAAGGCACATTTGCCTCTCATCTGCCTCAGATTGCTGGAAGCCATCCTGCCTGGAGGCTGCTGGGCCTGAGGTTGCCATAACCCAAGGGAAGGGTTTGTGGCACTGTGTCTCCAAAACCTGGTGCCACTGATTTTTGGTTCTTGTCCCTGATGAAGAGAGGCCCCATGTGGCCTGACCCTTTCAGGTGACATGAACAGCACCCAGGTGCAGCATCTGCTGCCCTGTACCTGGTGCTGGGTTTCTGTGGGGAGTGGCAAGTCTCCAGAGCTCCAGAGTCTGTTCCTGTCAGGTGGTCTGTCACCGGCCTGCGTCCCTGTTGGGCGGCTCTGTAGCACGAGGCCAGCCCGCCTCCCCTGGGGAAGCTGGTGTCCTGCAGTGGATGTGGTCTGGCTTCTTACCTGGCTGGTTGGTCCTGCATGCTGCTCTCCCCTCCCGGCTGTGTCCTAAACCCATGGAGAGGGGCTGGGAGGTCTGGATTGGGGAAGTGGGACAGGGACACTTATGGGGACAGGGGGTGTTGGCCATTTGCTTCTGTGGTCATTGCAGCCCAAGCCCCAGGTTGGGTCCAGCCAGGTGCACAGACAGGGCTTTCCAAAGCATGGGCCCACAGCGTGTCTCTGACCGTGGTTCCCGGATGTTGGAGTTACCCAACATCCGGGAACCGTTCGGTCAGAGGCTGTAGGGAGAGCACGGGCCCTGCCTGCACACTGCCAGTGCCCTTGGAGGCTGACAGTGGCACCCATCAGGACGGGGCCAGTGGGCTTCTCCACATCTGTAGCTCCTGGAGAAGGCAGTGTTCTTGAGGAGGCTCCAGGTGAGGATGGGTGGCCAGGCTTCCATGTCGCCTTCTGCAAAGTAGGGTGAGCGCTGAGCTGTGACTGCTTTTGTTTGAGCTTTAAATTCACCATCTGCAGTGCTCAGTCAGCCCTACCCAGCAGGTGTCTTACCTCAGCCCCAAGCCCACAGGACTGAGCCTGTTGCCCAGTGGCACAGAGCCACAGGGAGGGAAGTTGGGAGCCGACCCCAGGCCTGCCAGACCCCCACACCTGCTCTGACCACCTGCTTGCTGGCACCCAGTGAGAGACTGGATTTTATAGTATGATGCCCCCTTGATTCTAGTCTTTGATTTTACTAAACAGAGCCAAACCTTTCCCTGTCAATTGTGTAAAGCAAATTTATTGCACGTTGAAAGTACCCTTAAGGTCCACTTGAAAATTCAGTGTATTTCACAAAAGTCATAAGCACTGACTTCCATCTGATAGCCACCTGCCAGCCTTACCATCCCTGTGGGAACTCAGGTGCACAGGGTCCTGTGTTTTCCTTGATGGTCTGGGTTTAGCACCAGACTCAGTCACCTGGCTTGTGACACCTGCCAGGTGCAGAGCAGTCCTGGCCCCCATTTCAGGATGCCTCCATTTCAGAACCTCTTCCTCCATTGCCTGGGCTCACATCAGAGGCAGACCATGGGTGCTTTCTGGTTTGATCCCAGAGTGAGTGCTGGTGAGGAAGTCTGCCTGCTACTCTGCCTGCCCTGGGCCTTCTCGAGGGTGGCCAAGAGCAGTAAAAGCTTGACATTTTTGTGGGGCCAGTCCCTAGGGTACAGGATGAGAGGAGCCATGGGGCTCTGTGGAAGCCAGCGAGAGGACAGAGCCTGCAGCCCAGTGGTATGCAGGGCTCTGCTCACAGGACACAGTAACTGAAGAACCAAGTATGTGGCAGAGTGGCAGGATCTGGGCTCTCCTTTTCCCTTTTGTGGGGCGTGTGTGTGTGTGTGTGTGTGTGTGTGTGTGTGTAACTCAGGTCCTTGTGCATGCTGGGCAAGTGCTTCTCCACTGGCTCTGTCCCTGCTGTGTGGTAAAACTCCCACTGCACCTGCACTCCTGGCTCATTGACTCCTTGGAGAGCTCGGGCCTTCTGTGTCCATTGCCTGGGGGTAGAAGCCTTGTGTGCTGTGGGAACAGCACAGCCCCAAACAGGAAAGCGCAGAGCCCTGTTCTTAGGTGCTGCTCCTAGTGGCAGTGAAATGCTTTGGACCTCATTTAGCTCCACGGAGGATCCGGGGTTTGAGTGAGCCTGGTGCTGGCTCTGGATCACAAGCGCTTCTGACCTGCAATGTGCATTTCTCAGTGATCAGCCTTGTTGGCTTCTTTTTCTTTCTCTTCTTTTTTTCTTTCTCCTCTTCCTCCTCCTTCTTTGGTTGCTGTGTTTGGGATTGAACTGGGACCTTGTGTATGTCAGCCAGTTGCCTCCATGCCTCATCCCTGGTTCCCATTTAAATTTAGGGTGCACTGAATCTCCAGATACCCTCAGACCCTCTGTCGGACCCTCCTCAGGTTGGGCAGCAGAGGGCAGTCCTCTCCTCTCTTCCACTTTCCCTTCCTTTCTCCAGCGGCCTACCCAGTGCTAAACCACAGGAGGCGCCATGCCCCAGGGGCAGTAGCTTGCAGGAGAAGGACCACGTGTGTCTCCTAGTGTGTCCTCCTTGCCTGTACGTGTGTGTACCTGCCCGTGTGTGTGCATGTGTTCCTGTGTGCTGAGGAGGGTGGGCCTGACTTCCAGCTGTGTGGATGCTATTTGTCCTGCTTCAGGCTCCTGCAAGACGCACAGGAGTTTCCATCTTCACAGTTCAGTCAGGGGGATGTGAAGTGTTCCAGCCCCGGTCCCCTCCAGAGCTGTGGGGACCTCATTACCACTCTGTGTCCAGCAGCCCCGTTGTATGGTAATGAGGCGTGGGAGATGACACAGCTATGTCTGTGTGGCTTTGGGAACTGTGACAGCCCTGCAGGAAAGGTGACCATGGCTTTAGTGTGTAGAAAGAGCTCCCTCACAAGCAGTGACAGTGACAGGTGGCGGGAAGGCCAGGGACCTGCGGGAGGTGTTGGGTTCCAGTCCTCTCCTTAACCCCACTCTCCTTCCTCCCCATGCACCTGCAGAGGGAGCGGCTGAGGAACATTGAGCGCATCTGCTTCCTTCTACGCAAGGTCAGTGGGAACTCGCGGGGCAGGGTTGGCCATGCCTGAGGCAGCTGGGCAAGGGAGCGTCCACTGCAGAGTCAGGAGGATGCCGACGGGTGCTGGTGCCGACTGTGGCCTGGTTCCTGATGATGCTGAGCCCAGGATGTGTGCCGGCTTCCGTAGAGGGCCCTGCTGATGGTCAGCCCTGTGGTGCAGGACTTTGAGTGTCAGGCCAGGTGAGGAGGTGCCCCCGATGCCTCAGCTGCTCAGGGAGAGTCCCTCATGAGTCCAGGTATGGGCTGTTGTTCAGTGTACCCTGTGCGTGGCCTGCCATTCTGCCATCAGGAAGGGGTGGCCACAGTCTTGAGTATACAGGACCTTGGAGGAAAATAAGTGGCATCCACGGCTTTGACCTGAGGATGTCGCTGACCTCCCAGCCACAGGGAGATCACCTGCCAGCATGGGCCGTATTCGACCCTCTCTGCCTCTCTTTTCTTTTGTTTGTATGTATTTGTGATGCCTAATAAACGCGTTTGCTATGGGAACTGGCATGTGTACATGGGCGTCTCACTCTTTCCTGCGACCCTGTCACTGGGAGATGGAGCTCAGTCAGGCTGCCGGTCACCATGCTTGCCATGTGCTGAGAAGTGCAGCATGCTGGGTCCCACGTCTCGCCTGTCGCAGCGGAAACATGAGCCTGGATCAGATGCACACGTGAAGTCACACGTGGTCCATGGTGCAGAGGGCTCAGGTGACCCACCCTGAGGTGAACATAGAACTCTTCTGTGTAGTGGTCGCGGCCACAGCCTCAGGCTTCCTTGTGCCTGACCACTGAATGACCCACACTGACCGGGAGGAAGGAAGTGCAGGCTCAGCCCTCGGCCTCCTCAGTGCCCTTCTGCTGTGCTTTATTCTGCTAGTGTACAGAGGTGCCCAGAGCCACACTTTTACTATGTGTTCACTCTTCGCTTAAGTCTGGATTTTAAACCAGGTTTAGCTTGGAGTTATGTACGTTTCTGACCGGAGAGAGCTCCAGCCCAGGTTCTCCCTTTCCTCTCCTGCATGGGTTTCCCCTGCCCTTCCTTCAGGCCACATTTCACTTTCCCCATGCTCTCTGCCAGTCCTACAGAGAATGGAAGTATACTACTGAGGTGTGCAGACTCACCCCCACGCCATTGTCCACGTCCTGGGGATGGAACTGGGAGTGTCTTGCCCTGAGCTGCAACCCAGGCCTCTTCAGTTTCATTTGAAACGCATTAGGTCACCCAGTCTGGGATTGAACTTGCAAACCTCCTGCCTCAGCTTCCTGAGTAGTTGGGATTGTAGGCAGAAGCACTGTGTCTGGCTTAGTGTGCAGGCTTCTGCTGCTACTGCAGGCTGCCAGTGCCCTTGAGACACACAGTCCCCGGTGTGTGTCTTGTGGTGACCTAGGGGGGCAGCAGGGACTTGTCCTGAGGATTGGATGAAGTGACACACTTGCAACTTGGAGGCCTCCAAGGTGCTAACCATCCCCACCCACACCCTGACCTTTGCTCCTGCCTGAGGCTTCACCATGCATCACTCTCTGCCCTGGTACAGAGTTGGTGAGGTGCTGCTGCCTGCCTTAGGTGACAGCCATTGGTGTACCTGGTCTCACCCCTCTCTCGTGGGCACCTGAGCTGTGACCACATGGGGTATAGGTGGGTTGTGGGTCCCATCGGCATCACCACCTTTAGGAAGTGTTGTGGACCTGGTCTCCTGGCCCACTGTGATGGTGGCTCTTGGGAGAAGGGAAGAGGGTGCAGAGTAGATCCTCCAGCTCTGTTTCTCAGGGACTGCATCCTCTGGTAGCTGTCTGGACAGCGAGGCGCTGGTGTGGATGCATGCTTGGGACTTGATTTCTGTGTCCAGGGCCCCAGCTTCTTTTGCAGCTGTTCCCACTGAGTTGTCATGGCTGGAGGCCAACACAGCCCTGGGCTGTGCAGGCTGTGGGGTGGAGGATGCCGTGGCCTTCACCCTACCCTAATCCTAGCCCTAGCCCAGGGTACAGGATGGCTGTAGGGGAGGACTTCCCTGCAGGCCAGAAACTTCACAAGAATAGAGAACCAGCTTCTCAAGTCATATCCACTGGCCCCCAAGATCTGTCTTCCTGCAGACAGGAGGGGTTCATGCCTCTGACCTCAGGCACAGACTCATGGCTACACCAGCTTTGGGCTGGCTTGAGCTGTTTGGGTGGAGCTCGGTGTCTGATCTGGGACATACCTGAGGATGACAGTGGGGCCGTGATTCCCTAGGTGTGTCTTGGTCCTGGTGGGTTTTCCAGCACTGATGGGTGGAAGAGCTCTTGGGGATGAGGGAGTCTCAGGCCCCTTGGTATGGGGTGTGCCTGGTAAGGGATGGACCTCCCTGAGGAGGGGGACAAGGCGGTGGGGGCACCAAGTTGGACACTGGGAAGAACACAGCAGCTCAGAGGCCACAGGAGCCTGTTTAGCTGGCATCCATGCCTCCTCCTGTCCAGCCACACCCCTGAGGCACCCCACCCACTCCAGAGATCCAGACCCAGGGCCACGACCCTTCCACAGAAGAAGCGGGTCTGGTGCTCCCCCAGATTGTACCCTGCTGCATCCCAGGAAAATGGTAGTATAGGACCTGGCTTATTGAGAGTTTCAAGAACTGACCACAGATCTTTCAGCCAGACCTGGGCTCCTTCTGAGCCAGCACCTGTAAAACCTCATGGATCACCCAGCCCTAACGCTGGCCCTGCCTTCCTGCAACCCTTGCCTTGTGGCCCTATGTTCTTCCTGATGCAGAGTGCAACTCCTTTCCCACTGGTGTAGGGTCTGCTATGGGACAGATATGTCCTCAGGATGTGGGCAGATGGGTGCATGTGAGGCCACTGAGAGCCCAGAGCCAGCCACAGATCCAGTGTCCCAGCCCCATGGATGTGTGAGCAAGTGTCACTGCACGGGGTTGGAGTGGTTTATTATAGAATGTTACTGTGGCAATGGTTGTATTAGTCAGATTTCTGTCACTATAACAGACCACCTAAAGCCATTAGCTTATAGAGAGGAGAGGTTTATGTTGGCTTAAGGTCCAGTGGCCTTGGTGAGGACAGCAGGTCACGGCAGGAATGTGTGGGAAGCATTCACACCTCACAAGCCAGGAGATGAGCGAGGAGGAAGAGGCCAGGTCCTGCAGCCCCTGAAGGGCACCCCAATGCCTCTAGTCTGCACCTCCCAAAGGGTCGGGGGGAACCTTTATTTTCAACCTGGGCTTCAGGCATTCAGCCCCCTCGCATGAGGAAGAAGGGCTTCCTTTCTAAGCAGAGCTGTTCTGTGCCAGAGTCCAGACTGTTGCTGACTCTACAGATATGCAGGTAGCCCATGTTGAGCTGGAGAGGAAGCTGCTATGCATGTACCCACAGCTCCAGGCGGCCCAGGGTGCTTGGGTGCACACCTTAGCTGCATTGGTAAGGATGTGAAGAAATCGTGGCGACAGTGCTTTTGTGACCATGGTTGCTGCGGGCCCCAGGGACTGGAGCTCAGGTCTGTCCAGCTGTCAGGCATCTTCGCTTGGGCTCTGGGGAAGGAGTGTTTTAACCGGGAGTTATGTGGTGGGAAAGGACTCACACAGTACAGGTGCTTGGGTGCTGAAAGAGGCCCTCCGAATGAAGATCCAGGTCAGAGTCCCCTCTGGGAGGTGTGTGAGGTGCTCGAATTTACCAAGTGACTGCCGGATGTCTTTAAAAGCCTTGGCTCTTCCAGTCTCTGGAGCAGTGCTGTGGGGAAGTGGCCGTTTGCAGCTCCCGCTGAGCAGACAAGGAAATTGAGGCTCAGTGTGGCTGAGGCAGTGCGTGCACCCTGGCTCTGATGCAGTTCTGCACAACTCGAGTCCATGTTTGTCCCTGTCACGAGATGTGCCTGGCTCTTGGGCTCTGCTGGCCAGGCCATGTGGGCTCCTGGAGGCGCCTTGCTAGTGCCGTTCCACTTCTTGTAAGATCCTTCAGCCCGAAGGGGGTGCTTTCGGGAGAGTAAAAATATCCTGGAATAAAACTCAGAATGGGTCCAGACACTGCGTCTCATGTGTAATTTATTTTCAGACTCTTCCTGGGGCAAACTCCTTGTCTGTCAGTGGGAAGGGCAGACACTTCTCTAGCTGCATTGCAGGGGTTCCATGGGGTCACTGGACTGCAGACGGATGCCAGGCTGGACAAACAGATCTTGCACAAAAGCATCAGCTCTTCTCTCACACCTGGGCATTATTTGGCCCTGTCTTCATGGGTCCTACCACAGCTCATGACAACTGTCCCTTGACTTCCTCCAAGTCCCTGGCCATCCTTGAGGTCTGAGTGGCCCAGGGACCTGGGGTGTAGAGTGCACTTCCAGTCCTTGCTGTGTTCGTCTGTGTCCCTGGCTCTGCATCACCCTGTCATCCACCCCCAGGGCGGCTCCCTCAGTGTCCAAATGTGGGTCACTCTTCAGACACATGCAAGCTTCCTGTTGCCGAGGGGCTGTGTGGTCCAGCCCAATTCACCATGGAGGACTGAAAAGGCCCAGGGTCAGGGTGGACATTCAACCCTGGTGCTTTCCCAGCATTGGAAGCTGTGGGTGTGTGTGTCTGCAGCCTGGTGTTTGTCATTGGTGGAACCATAGCTCCTCATCTTTCGCTTAGAGAGAACTCTGCACATCTGTGAGAATCACGTCCAGGAGGCTTTGCTCAAGCAGGCCTGGGGGACTGCACCAGCTGTCATCCCAGAAGCACCCATGGCTACAGGTGGAGAAGCAGTGGATGTGCTGGTGACTGACAGGGGCTCCACCACTGTCAGGCATTTCAGTGATGCATGGTCCTTGGAGGAGGCATCCAAGCATCAGGATGGGGAGAGAAGGGTGCAGCATGGTCCAAGCCACAGCCACACCTTGGAGCCCAGCATATGCAGCTGGGCACCAGGGCTTTGATTCCAGAAGGGACAGCCAGGGGCTTGCAGGCCCTGGTAGCAGTGGAGGTGTGCAAGTGAGGTCCCATGCAGCCTCACCAGCCTGGAGAGGAAGGTAGGAACTGTGTGTTTCTGGGCAGGATTCATGTGCACCCTCATGCATGGTCTGGCGTGTGTGCATGTGAGAGTGTGCCCTGCCAATGGACACCCTCGCCTGCTGTGTCCTCTCTCCGTGGAAGGGCCATGTCTCCACGCTATCATGCTGGCTCTGCCTGCAGCTCTCACCTGGCTGTGAGGACACATTTGACCAGCTGAAAGGTACCCTGCTTCTCTCTGCGCCTCCAGCCCCATCTCACACCTTGTGCTGTCTCTGGCTGGATGTGGAGGTCAGCTCCTGTCCAGTGCCTGCAACAGTGCCCGCAGGCAGATGCATGTAGGTAGCTGAGTGCTTGGTGAAGGGGAGTGGTGTGTGCCCACTCAGGCAGCAGACCACCTTCTTCATAACCTTTGGGGCAGAGGTGCCCTTGCCAGGTGAAATGGAGCTGCACATGGAGATCCGTGCACTGGGTAGCAGGCAGGATGGTGGGCTTTGTCCCAGGCTGTGGGCCACGTCACCCAGCTGTGGTTGGAGCCCAGCTTGTAGCCTCAGCTGTGCGTTAGAATCACCTGGGAGCTGGGACACACAATGCTGGGCCTGGCTTGGGTCTAACAACCCTGGGGAGTGGGCAGGGGCAAGGTCATGTACAGTTCTTCAAAGGGCTGCTCAGCTGCTCGACCATCCCGACTGAGGCTAAGCCAGGTTGGGAACCAGGCAGGATGCAGTTTCTCCCTCTCTGTGCCCAGAGGAGAATTTCTGGAGCCATAATTTTGTAAATGGGTTGAGTCAAGGCAGTAATTCACCCCAGGGGATCGAGCAGCATGATGCCTCATGCCCAGGGGTCCGAGGCCTGGGCCTTGTGTTCACAGGTTCCAGGTTTGTTTCCGACTCCGGGTACTTGCACTCCCCAGACCACCGCCTTTGTCCTTTTCCAAGTTGCTGAACAAGCAGGAAACATTTACAGGCTGTGTTTCTAGGTCACGAAATTGGCCAGGCCACCAAGTGCTCCCGACCTCTTGCTCTGGGCAGCACCCCCCACCACCACCGTGCCTGCCAGACACTTGCGCCCCACTGTGCCCTGCTGATGGACACCCTCGCCTGCCGTGTCCTCTCCCCATGGAAGGGCATGTCTCTGCACTATCTCTGGCTCTGCCTGCAGCTCTCCCAGGATGGGTGTCCAGTTGGGCACTGGCCCTCCTGGGGCCTAGTGGCTGTGTCTGTGGGACAGACACATGGAGAGACCCAGCAATGGACAAGAAGCTGCCCTGGACTGGCACATGGGCAGAGCAGCTATCAGAGGAGGGAAGCGACCACCACCATCTGCTGTCTCTTCCCTTGGTCAGGGCAGCAATGGGATTGCTGACAACAATCCCATCACAGCATGGGCCTGGGTGGGGGACACGTGATAGGGACACTCTTACCGCTGTGGCCTCTGCATGGTGACATCTCTACCATGTCCTCTCAGGAC
This sequence comes from Hydrochoerus hydrochaeris, assembly GCA_004027455.1. Taxonomy (NCBI): domain Eukaryota; kingdom Metazoa; phylum Chordata; class Mammalia; order Rodentia; family Hydrochaeridae; genus Hydrochoerus; species Hydrochoerus hydrochaeris. The sequence continues at coordinate 17,646 of PVLA01010100.1, read as the reverse complement.
ATCAGCATGAGGTAGCGTCCTCATCACTGGGTCCTGCGGGAGCCAAAGAAAGGTGTGGGTATCACAGCACCATCAGCAGGACACACAGGGCAGATTGCACATGGTGTGCACAGCTCCTGTGAGCCCAGCTCCTCCTTTACCGGCACTGGGGCAGAGCCCAGGGGCTTCACACTGACCAGAACCCATCCCTTTTCTTTTTTTTTTTTGAACCAAGGTCTTGTTAAGTTGTTAAGTTGTCCAGGCTGAGCTCAAACTTGTGATCCTCCTGCTTCAGCCTCCCAGAATGTGCCATGATGCGGGTGTGAGCAAGATTTAACATGTGCCATTGTGTGCTCCTGGTGTTTCCAACCAGGGCAGTGCAGCTACTAATGGAAACCAAGAATGGTCGAAGTTGACAGAGTATGTCAAACACAAATGTCCCAGCTTCCAAGGCACCGTGAGTGTGTGCATGTGTGTGTGTGTGCATATGTGTACATGTGTGTGTGTGTATGTGTTTGTGTGTGCACGCATGTGTGTAATGCAGCATTTGATGAGGCACTTGCTCCCCACAGCCCTCAGAGCAGCAAGGCCCTAGGTCATGTCCTGTCCGCTCTCAGCGCTCTGCCCAGGGCATATGTGGCGGTGATGCTTTGCTCAGGAGTGCAGTGGGGACAGGCTAGGAGGTGACAGCCCCAGCGTCCCTGTGCCCAGGGTGTCACTCACATGCCCTGCCCCTGAGTGAGGCATCCTGGCTCCCGCCCTGCCTGCCTGGTGCCTCTCCCCACCAGTATGCGGTGTGCAGAGCTCCTGCCCTGCAGGTTTGCGGAGCTTGCCTGGTGCCACTCCTGCCCACAGCACCAGCTGTTGCCCCTTCTACTGTTGCTCTCGGCCCTGGCCAGGCTGCTATTATCACCGCAGCTCCTCTCTCCTTCCTGTCAGGAGCAGGTGTGGGATGTGGAGCGAGGGCCCCATTTCCATGTGAGCAATACTGGTTGGGGACAGTGCTGCCTAGAGAGATGGCTACTGTCTCCAGTCCCCGAGGCTAGACATGCACAGTTGTGGTGTCCACAGGGCGGGGCCCTCTGAGGCCACTCTTGGGGCGGCCAGGACTGTTCCTGGACACCTGCTGCCATTGCAGATGCAGCTCTGGGGTGAGATATGGCTCCTCCATTCGTCAGTAAGAGCCGAGCTTGTGGGAGCTGGGAGGGCTCCCCATGATTCTCTGGGGAGGCCTGGGAAGGGACAGCCACTGTCCATGCCAGCCCAGCATGGGGACAGTGTGCAGAACAGGGGCATTGGCTAAGGGTGGATCTCATCCTGATGGCTCTGTCCCCAGAAGGCACCGGTCAGGGCCACAGCCACAGATGCTGCAGAGGCGCTGATGGCAGAGTGGGCAACTCATGTCACTGTTAAAGCTGGAGGCAGGGCCAGACTGCCCAGGGTGGCTGGTCCAAGAGGGACACAAGACTTGGAGGCCTTTCCTCTCCAGCTGGGCTGCCGACAGCTGGGTTCCTGTAGCAAACCGTCACCCATTGGCCTGCATCATCTTGCCCTGTACTTGCCATCTTCTTGCCGTACAGAGCAGCTCTTAGACTGTGGCAAGGACGTGAACCCCCAAACCTCTGCCCTCAGATCTCATCTCATTCTGGTTCCTCCCACAGTGGCACCTGCATCACAGTGATGTGCGGTTTCATCTGAGGAATTTGGGAGGCACAAACAGCTTGCAGAGAACAGTGGCTGAAGGTTTTCTGTAACGCTGCTCTTATGCTGCTGTGTGGTGTGTGAACTGCTGGCTGTTGCGCAGGGTGCCCTGTCGGTGTCTCAGCAGTGCAGCAGCTCACTGGGGCCCTTTCGTGGCAGGCACAGGGGGCGACCGACTCAGGCACGTGAGCCCAGGGCTCGAGTCCAGGTAGTCTTGGCCCAGAGCTCACTCCTGGGCTTTCCTGAATTAAGTGTTGTCAGCTGTGACAGCTGTGTGTCGTTGGTCCCACTAGAAGATGACACAAAGATGTCATGAAGAGAGCAATGACCGCTTTCAGCCCTCATCCTCCCTCATCAAAGCCACGGTCCCCTCCTTGCTGCTGTCCCAGGCACAGACAGGCTCACGTGTGGGCTGGAAGTGGCGCATGCGGTGCTGGGGCCTTTGGTTGTTTCCTGGTGGTGACCAAGTTGTACACAACAGCTCCTCCTGCCACTTTGCTTCCTGCCAACCTTGTTGGGAAAATATAAGTGGGAAATTTCAGAAACAAACAATGCGATGTTTAGGCCCCACAGTGCTGGGCAATGTGACCAAGTCCAGGCTGGCCCTGCACCCCGTGTGTCTCTTGTGCAGCTTGGCCACTTTGGGGCTCAGAGGCTGTCATGGTTTACAGAGCTGTGTTTAAGTAGCTTTGTTTTGTAACCATGGCCTTAGAGTGCAAGGACAGTGGTGCTGATGGCTCAGCTACTCCAAAGAGACGCCATAAAGTGTTCCCTGAGGAATGAAGTTGGCCTTCCTGCCTGAGGGAAAGAACAGCAGCTGCAGGTGAGGGTGCCGAGATCTACAGCAAGGGTGCTGAGATCTACAGCAAGGGTGCCGCTTCTGTCTGTGAGATTGTGGAGAAAGCAAAATGAATCCCTGCTCATTTTGCTGATGCTCCTTAGCTGGTAAAGCTGTGGCCACAGTTGCAGGTGGTGGATAAAGTGGGAAGGGCCCTTGAATGACAGGGTTCGGATGCCACCGAGTTCCTAGCTCCCCCGGAGGTGTTGGACTGTGTCCCCTGCGGAGTGGACAGCACAGCTACGCTTTTCTCCATGTGCCATTGCAGCATGACCCCCATAGGCCAAATGCTGTAGATCTCTTAACAGTGATCATGCGCTTGTGTGCAATCCCAGAGTGCACACTGTGTAGTCTGTCATTCCCGCGTTTATGGATGTACATGTGGTTTCTTGTTTGTCCCCTACATGAACATCTTTGGCTCTAGCCTTTGGGTGAGAGCACATGACTAGAATACGTGAATTTTTTCTTTGCTATAAATGACTAGATCACCTTTCAAAAAGGTTGAAGTGATTTGGGCTCTAAGTGTGGGAGGGGCACACCAGTGTCACCGTGATCAGCGAACTTGGGCCCTCAGGCTGCCTTGTGTCAGTCAGAAACTTGCTCTTATGCAGTGATGTCCCTCAGTCAGGGCAGCACATTGGAGGCTGCAGGGCAGCTTATAAAATGCAGGGGTCCAGGCCAGCGTCCCACCTCAGGGAGCTCATGTAGTCAATCAAGGGCTGTTATGGCTTATATCTACATGTCCCCCAAAGCATTCATAGCCAGGGCTTTTGGAAGGGGATTGGATCAAGGACACGCTATAGCTGACTTGCTGTTAGGAGGTGGGGCCTGGTCCAAATCGAGCCTCTCCCTCTGTGCCCTTCTTGCTATCCCTGCTTCTGGCTGCCATGATGCAGGTAGCTTTCTTCCACCAGACCCTTCTACCATGCTGTTTCTGCCTTGGAGAAACAACCATGGGTTGAAAATGTGAACCAGATAAACCTGTCCTCCTTTAAATTGAGGTTGTCAGAAATTTTGCCCCAGCAAGAGGAAGTGATTAAGATAGTCGCTCTATTACGGCTGCCTCAGTGTCCTGAATCCACTCAAAACATTAAACTCTCGTGGTCACTTTGACTTTGGAGAAAAGCAGGAGGTTGCACCAGTGCCATATCCAGTGGATTTACCGTAAGGTAGAAGCCTGCCTTTGCCTGGACAGCTCTCAGCAGTGTTCACCGTATTCTTTTTTTTTTTTTTATTATCGCATCTGGTAAAGACATTCATGAAAGAGGACTTGCAGAACTGCTTCAAAAAGTGGCTAGAACAATGGTACAGGTGAGTTCAAAGTGAGGGAGATTAACGGCAATGTGTCTTTTAGAGTAATAAATATAAAATTAAAACATTTAAACATTCAGTGTATAATTGAATCACATTTGTACCTTTCCATCTTCCTCACATCTGCTTCCTTTCAAACACTTACTTGTTTACCCATCATTTGAGGGCCAAGGATTATGCTGGGTGTGGCTCGGATTTCCAGCCCTGTTTGTCACCTGGAGTGCTCTCCTTCCTCCTGCAGCTCATCTTTAAGCCTCCCCACCTCCAGGACCCAGTAGACCAGCTCCACCTCCTGCCCTGGGCTAGGGTTTCCACCATAGCCTAAAGCTCATGTCCTTGTTATGTGTCTGTCCCTGCTGAATCTCAAGACCCCACATGTCATCCTGTGTGGATCCCATGTGCCGGACCCCAGACAGATGAGTGTCTATAAAACCACATCCTGTCAGGCGTAGGAAATGGAATAAACCCAGAGAAGAGTGTTTCAAAACACAAATGCACTAAACGTGACCTTAGGTACTACTAAATATAGCCGTGTGAGACAAGTGTCGTGCTTAATTAGCAACACATTGTGAGCCACCTACAGCAGGTTTTGAGACAAAGCAGTATTTGAACATTTGAAATAATGTTTCTTCATCTCTTCCTTCCTCATTCTGGCTGCTACCAACTTAGATTTTTAATCTCTTTACCTTTTGAACCAGCAGTTTCCTTCATGCTGGTCCATTCATTCACATGGTTCTACCGACTCATTCTGCTTGGCCCACTCTGTAGTGGTACCTGGGGGCTCAGTGCTCCTCCCAACCCGCTGGGCCATGGCCCATCTGTACCTGGCTGTGACCCTGCTTCATCATCTTGGACCTGGCCCAGCCAGGCCACCGCCTCCCCTGGGGCCACATGACCCCTGAGAGAGCCTGGGCTCCACGTGGAGTCTCGAGGACCACAGAGAGGAGGACCTTTCTCTTAGCCTCGGTCCCTGGCTGCCCCCTGGTTGCACATGCTCAGCATTTAGCATCTGATCCCCACACCCACGCAGGCATCCTGCGTGGCTTGGGAATCCACTGCTTGGTGGTGATCTACTGAAATGTTCTCATGGACTGCAGCTTTGGAATCAGGGACTCCCCGGGCCCTGCGGACACACCAGCGTCTCCTGTTGTGGTACTCGTGTCTCTCCCATCTCTTCCTGGACTGCCCTCCACCCAAAAGTCAGGTGGTGTCATTAAGTCCCCCTTTTTCAGGTCCCGGGGGGGGGTGTCTCTCACACTCAGTGTGCACCGTGCATGTGTGCATGCATGAGTGTGTGAGGCTGGAAGAGCCACAGGAGCTGACAGTGTAGCTGGAGTTGACGGAAACTCAAAGGGAAAGGGACACCTTCAGTTCCAGCTTTTGTGCAAGATGCAGGAGATAATCAGACTCTGGGGACTCATTGGAAATCTTTTTGCTTCCAGGGTCAAAATATTTCTTGTAGATTAAATTATTTCTACTTTGGGAAAATGCTCATCATGGCGAGAATTTTCATGTGTACCTTATTATTTGGTTCCTACTACATGGCTGTCTGATCATCAGCTGGGTGTTTTTAAAATAGAACATTTTGGCTCTCCCAGATACTCATCCTGGGTTGTTCTGGCAACCACTGATAGCTCTGACAGCTTCCGCTGAGGTTGCCACACTTCCAGGTTGTCCACTGGATGTGTGACCCAGCAGTGCCCTGCATGAGACATCCCAGGAGGAGCTCAGTGCCTCAGCCAAAGCACCCCATCCTCTGGAAGGCCCAGCATGCCCAGTGTGCCCTTCTGTGTGCCTCTCTCACCTGCGCTGGTTCTGAGCTCTGGACAGAGCAGATTCACCCAGAGTGAAATGGTTGGGCAGGAAGTTTGGGGTCCACAGAGAGGGGTGGAGCTGAGCTGGGAGGAGGAGAATGGGGGAGGAGGAAGGGGAGCCCCTTCCCACACCTGGCTCTGACCTCTGTACTCTGTGCTGGCTCCAATTTGACTCTCAGGGGTTTAATGGCCATTCTCCCTGAACATGTGGAATTTCCAGTTGACAAGAGTTGTGGGGACTGAGCAAGTGACAGTGAACCTCACTGATTACAAGGTGGCACCAGGTGCTGGGGACATACATGAGCTCACTGCCCACTGCTCCACCGGCAATTCTATGTCCCCACTGCAGGTGGAGGATTGCAGCTTTTGCATTCAGTTGACCATGATCACCAGTGTGGAGCCCAAGGGTTCTGATCCTTAACCGAAGCACTTTCTACCCAGGCAGTGCCACTCACACCCTTGCTGGGAGAAAAAGTTACTGTGTGACTTTGTCTTTTTTTTTTTTTTTTTGGTACCAGGGATCGAACTCATGACCTCACATTTGCCAAGCAAGCACTTATGCCGCTGAGCTAAATCCCCAGCCCCTGTGACTTTGTCTTTAAATGGTGATTTGCTGGATGAAGCCCCAAGTCAGGCTGGGACACTCCAGCTCCTGGGTATCTCCACCAGACCTTGAATGATGCATATGTGACACGCAAGTCCAGAGGGCTGAGTACTGGGTAGGGCTGCGGTCCCCTGTGGCCAGGTACACTCAGGTGCGGCTCAGGGGATTAGTGAGTCAGACTGGGAAAGCACCAGGGGTAGAAGTGCTGGCTGATGATGATGACTGAGCTCCTTTCCCAGCACCTCTGTGCTCTCTGCCACTTGGGGGCTGGCCCAGGGCTGCTTCTGCATTACCCCAAGGGAGGGAAGCCAGGAGCCCTGAAGGGAGCTGTGTGGAGTGGGACCCCGCTCTCCAGAAGACAGCAGGTTCTCAGAAGCCCAGGGCAGCATGGGCGGTGAGCAGGGAGCCAGGGACCAGGCCTAGGCGAGAGGCGGTGTCCAGGCCGCTGTCACCTGCAGTTGCTCCGTGACCCCGAGCAGGAGGACAACTTCTGCCCCAGCACCTCTTCAGCCAGGTGAAATCAGTGGCCTGCCCTCAGCAGGAAGGAGCTCCTGCCTCCATGGTGTTTCTGTCCACAGGACATAAAGAAGTCAGTGGCTGCATCCCAGGCCTTGGTGAGAGGAAATGCCGAGGCCCTCACGAGCCTGCGCCTCCCTCACCACTCCTGCAGAATACTCGCCCCCACCCCCCCGCAGTTTCTGGCTGCCGTCCTGCTGTGTCCTGTGGCCCTCTGTCCTCTGCTGTTGATGCACTCTGTAAGGGTCCCCATCCACTGTTGCCCCTGCTAGTGGAAAGTGCTGGGCCCAAAGGTGTGCTCTGGGCTGCTGGCCAGGGGTCCTTCAGCCCCCCATGGCCTCCTGGGACCTTGGTCCTTGCCTTCTGGCTCCAGAATGTCCCTGCCTTCCCCCACCTAACTGCTCCCTCTGTTCTGAGCACAATTCCCACTCCTGTGTCCTGGGGTTCAAGGAAGGAAGAAAAGGAGTGGAAGTGAGGGGGGCTGTCCCGTGGTGGGAGAATTTGGCTGTGGTAGTAGGAAGAGCGCTTTCTTCTGGCCTCCTCCCTAGTGGCTTTCTGAGCTGGTGTGTGAGGACACAGCAGGGCTTTTGAAAGCCCAGTGCCTTGATGCTGCTGGAAAGCAGCTGTAAAAGGCAGCAGGGAGGGCTGGCCCCAGGGTTTGATTGAGACCATATCAGAAAGTGAGGTACAGGGGGATTGGCTGAGGCAGGCAGAGGGGCCTTTACCAGGGGCCCAGGCTCCGTCTCTGTTTGGCATTGTCCCCTTCTGTACAACTGGCCATGTGCGGAGACCTGGGACCTGAAAGACGTGTGGGAAGGAGGCTGAGATGCTGTTCAGGTGGTTCGACCTTGATGGAGCCACCAAGCGTGCATGGTGGTCTGATCAGCTCCCAGAGGCTGTGTTTATACCTGCCCATGCACACTTGTGTGGATGTGACATGCCATGCAGCCCTGCCTCGGGTCCACGAAGATGGGTCCAGGGGCCTGGTGGACACGCAGGGTACATGATGCCCTAGTCTCTTATAGAAAACACCCGGCATTTGGTGTAATGCACGAGTTCCTCCTGTCTACAGCAGACCCTCTCTAGATCTTGTGCACTGTGGAATGCAGTGTAAACGTGGAGTGAGTTGTTGTCAGCCTGTTGTTCAGGAAGAGAAGACTCCCACACGTGCTTAGTATACACACAGGACTCTTGCTGTTGCTTTCCCTTATGGCTCCTTGGCTGCAAGACCTATGGTCACGGGGGCCCTATGTATTGTATCACATGATCTGTCCCATGTAGACACATGTGCCAGTACACAGGCACATGCTCCCGCCCCCTGGCCATCCCGCCTGGGTTGTCCCTGAGGCCAGCCTCAGCATGCAGCTGCCCATCCTGGTGCCACCTGCTCACCCTGTGCTGAATGGGCCTGTTCCTCCCTGCGCCGTCCTGGGTACCTGCTGCTTCCCCTCCCCGTGTCCCTCTGGGCCGGGGCCTGAGGCAGCGGGCTCACCAGAATGGGTCCCCGTGGGTGGCATGTGGCCGTCTAACTGCGTGTCTGTCTCCCTAGCTGGTGCTGCCTGAGTACTCCATCCACAGCCTCTTCTGCGTCATGTTCCTGTGCGCGCAGCAGTGGCTCACGCTGGGGCTGAACGTGCCGCTGCTGTTCTACCACTTCTGGAGGTGAGTCTGCGGGGCCCGGGACGGGCCGCAGCCAGGTGTGACACCCTGCCTGCAAGAAGCCAGACGCAGTGATCACATGCTGTGTTATTCCACGGATGTGAGACAAGCCAACAGCCAAATCCGGGGAGGAGGGGCCGGAGGGGGCAGCATGTGGGTGGCTGCTGATGGGCACAGGGTTGTCTTCTTGGTGATGGAGTGTTCTGGAACTGGGCAGTGTGGCAGTTTCACAACTCTGTAAATGCGCTAATGCCCACCAAATTGTGCACTTTGGAAAGGTGAAGTTTATGGCCTATAAATTGTATCTTAATTTTTAAAAGTGCTTACCAGATGTGCTGGTTTTTCTGGGATGTTCTGATTCAAGTCTCTGTTCTCTGCCATGAGAGTGTTGGACAGGGTGGTGTGGGCTTGTTGTTAAATATTGTCTCCAGGTGGTGTGGAGGCAGGTGGGGAGCCCAGAGCAGTAGGGGTGGGACCGTGAGGATTGCCCACCTGGTGAGGATTGCCCACCTGGTCCCCTCAGGCCAGAATGCCAGACCCCAAACCCTTCCCTCATCGTCAGTTTATCACAGAACAAGGTCTTCTGTTAGTCACATCTGGGTTTCTCACAAAACACTGCTTGCTGGGCAGTGGAGAGGTCCAAGATAAATACTGAGTATAAATATAACCCTTTGCCTCCAGCTACACCTTAGTGGCCAGGAAGATGTGCTCCTGATGGAGTAGGGGAGTGCAGGGAAAGAGGAGATGCCGGGCTGGACAGTGCTAGATGCGCACATGCGTGTGTCTGTAACCTGCAGTCAAGGCCAGTGTGTGCAAGGCCGGGGAAAGGGAGCATGATGTATGTGGGTGCAGTGTGTGTCCAGGGCTGTGGGTCTGGATTCTTGGAAAGGGGAGAAGATAGCAGCAGATGTGCCGGGGGTCTTAGGAGACTGAGGAGATGGAATTCATGGGACGCTGCAGGAAGGATGTAGGGGGAAAGTGATATCATTAGACCTGACTTGAGGAGTGGACCATGGGGTCACAGTGGAGTCCAGGTGAGGGGAAGAGGGCAGCCTGGCCCAGGTAGTGCAGGTGGGAATGGTGAGTCACGGGATGGCCTTAGGTGCAGGAGAAATGGGCAGGGAGCCTTTACCAGGCCAGGAGGTAGAGTTGCGATCCACCAAACACAGAGGGCAGAAGAAGCCCCAAGGCACAGAGGGAGGAGTGTGACTAGGCTGTGTAGAGTTCCACATTGAGCAAGTCATCAGCTTTCAGCTCCTGTAACAAAAATGCCTGCAGTGTCAGCTTGAAGAGAGGAAAGGTTCACTTTGCTGTCTGTAGGCTGCAGCCTCAAGTAGGTTGGCTCTGTTGCTCTTGGTCCTGTAGTGAGGCATCACACTGTGGCGGGAGCACATGGTAGAGGAACTGCTTATATCATGGGAACCATTGCAGGAGACTGTCAGCCTGGGCAGTGTCCCATCCAGGGTGGAGGATGGTTCCTCAGGGCTGCAGCCACCACACCAGGCACCAATGACTCTGGCCCATGGCTATCCTTTCTGGCTTGCTGCTGGTGAGGAGGACATGGCCATGGCTTCCTCTTTGTCCCACTCCCTATGGAGGGCCTGGGTCTCTGTGGTTCTTTTCCTTCTGTCCAGGAAGAGAGGGTACCTGAAATGCATGCCATGCTCCTGTGGGATTCAGGAATTCACATGAAGGCTGGGCAGAGGACAAGATTTAATCCAAAGTCACCAATCTCAGGTAGAGTATAGGTGTGACAACACTGTAGCCACAAGGCTCCTGGCATCAGACAGGAGGATGTGCTTCCTAGTACCTCCTGGGACATGAGAGGACTCCAGGGGATGCACCTCGCCTCTCTCCCAGCATTGCTGCATAGGGTGAAATCACCATGAGGCCTGTGGCTCTGACTGGAGGGCTTGTGCCTGCAGGGAAGGTGCAGAACTCCGAGACTGGGGCCCACTGCATCCTGGACATGAGGTGACCAGGCTGTGTGGCATGGAAGTCCTGGCTTGGATGGTGTCAGAAGTGTGTCCTCTATCCCTGCAGGTACTTCCATTGCCCAGCTGACAGCTCAGAGCTGGCCTATGACCCACCAGTGGTCATGAACGCAGACACCTTGAGCTACTGCCAGAAGGAGGCCTGGTGCAAGCTGGCCTTCTACCTGCTATCCTTCTTCTACTACCTGTATTGGTAAGCAGCTGCCACGGGCAGGGCATGTTGTACTTATTGGGCAGGGCTGGAGGTTGGTGGCTTCCCAAGGGAGGAACCTGAGGCAGATGTCCCTGTCCAGAGCATGTCCTTAGGACCACACTGTCAAAGGCACCCTTCCAGTGTCTCCTAGGGACTCAGACTGAGTTGCAGCTGGCACCTCTGCTTCCCAGCAGCTTCCTGGTGGCATGTCAGGTGCCAGCTGCTTGCCCTCAGCACCCTCTGACATTACCTGAGGCCCCTGGGCTGAGCCTGACCAGGCGCTATGCAGCTGCACCCAGGCTGTCACAGCCTAGCTGAGCAGCCATCGGAGGGCGGCCTCTCCCTGCTGCCTTGTGTCTTAGTTACGTTTTACTCATCGCTGAGACAAAATACCTGATGCCCAAAGTTGAGAAAGGGAAGGTTTATTTCTTACAGTTTTTGGAGATTTCTGTCCGTACTCAGTTGGCTCCAAGGCAGGGTGGCATTGCAGGGCCACAGTTCATGGTGGCCGCAAACAGCAAGGCAGAAACCAGCAAGAGAGAGAGACAGGCCTTCTTCCTGCCATTACATCATATCCTGGCCCCACCCCTAGGCTGGTGTAGCACTGACACCATCAATCCAAGAGCTAGACAATGAACCAATCACAAATGCACAATGCAAACGCATGAGGCCTGGGGGCCATGGACATAAACCATGACACCTTGTGATCCTGCCACCACCTTCACATCCCAGGGCTGTGGGTGACTGCTGCTAGGCAGGGGAGGGAAGGGATGTTAGACCAGGGTCACTTCTGAGCTGGGTCAGGGCCACAGCAAGGAGGGGCTGGCCACACTGTCCAGCATTGAGAGACCAGTTGGGCCCTGAACTCAGGCCTCTCCGTGTGTCCCTGGATTATGAAGTGGGTGTTTTCTATACCCCTGTGTGACATCCAAGGAGACAGAGTCTGAGAAGGCAGGTCCCCTTCCCCAAGGGACAGCCAATAGTGTCATGGCCATGTCCCCCTGAAGTGTGACCCCAGGACAGGACCCTGAACCACAGGACATTTCCAGGGTCTCTAGGGTTCTTGGTCAGTTGGGGGACAGGGGTAACAAGGGAATACTTTCGACACGCAGTCCTGGGTGCAGGCTCCCTGAGTTGGGAGGGTGGATGCCTGGGTTTTACAGAGGCCCCCAAGATCCTGAGGTGCCTGGGCAAGGCCAGCCATGGGATGGGGTTCTGCTCCCTCCGTCCCTGCTGTCTGCAGCCTGCAGTCCTGAGGGCAGCTCCTCTGAGTCTGCACCCCATCTTGGGTGCCTCTGCATGCTTCCCCTACAGCTGCCTAGGCCACTGGGGTTTCCAAGACGCCCAGTGAGCCCCAAATCTCCTGGCTCTGGTCTGAATTCTCCAGACAGAGCAGCAGGGGTATATGATCAAAGGTGGGGTACTGGGGGCTCTTGTCCTTTGACTGTGTGACCTTCTAGCTGAGCATGTCTGCATCTGTCCTCTCATCTGTCACCAGCTTGGCACCATCTTTACATTACTCTTGTTAATTACAGAACGAAATTGGAAAGGATGAATCCTGACCCTGGGCTGGGGGCTGGGTGCCTGGTCCCTTGGTGGCCCCCTTGGTCCTAGCCCCAGTCCAGTTCTGGGGCAGCGTGCTGAGGGCAGGGAAGGTTGCTCGTACTGTCCGGAGGGCTCTGAGGTGAGCTTGAGCCTAACCCCAGGAGCCCAGTGAAGAACAGGACAGGGTTGGCAACCCTCTCCTGGGGGTTATTTGTGTCTGTCTGATTTTATCACTCACAGTTCCCTTGTCCCCGGGGCACAAAGCTCCTATGCTTGCTTTGCCTGTGCCTCAGAGCCAGCACACTCAGGCCTCAGGCAGCCCCGTCTTGCAGGCAGGGACAGGGCCTGCAGCAGGCGTGCAGTAAACAAGAAATAACAGCAAAGGAGGGAATTGAGCAGAGACCTGGAGGACAGCAGCGCCTGCCCCTGGGGTCACAGCTGTGGGGTGAGCAGGGCACGGGGCTGGACTCACTCCCTGTGGATCGCCCTGCACTTCTGCACTGTGGAGTCTCCACAGATGGGAGTCAGCCTGAGAGCCCAGCGCCTGTCCCTCCAGGGCTGTACAGGGCCCCGCCTGGTCCCTGCTCCCAGCATGCAGAGTCTGGAACCAGCAGCCAGGGCAGTGCCCTGGTAGTCACTCCACTCTCATCAGCCATGTGCCACATTGCGTGGCTCGGCGGATGACCCTCGCCCAGAACCCCACGCTGAAAGCCGCTTGGCCTCACCAGGGCCCCGGCAGGGCCATGGCACAGGAGGACCGGGAGCTGCAATCAGAGTGGCCGTGGACATGTGGCAATGCCCCCTTTGTGTGTGGATGTAGGCATCCAGGACAGGACTGAGGGGGGCATCTCGTGTCCAGCCTTTGCGAGCCACTCCCCTACCAGCTCCCACCTGCCAGGCTCCCCCTAAGGCTCTTTCCCTTCCTTTCTCACCAGCATGATCTACACCTTGGTAAGCTCCTAACTCCCAGAGCAGATGCTGCAGAGATGAACCGGAGGCCGAAGCCAAGGAGTCTGTTCCTACTGGTAACTAGAGGTGGCCAGAGTGAGGAGGCGAGGAGAAGGCTGTGAGGACCAGGACAGCGCAACGGTGGCCTGGGTCACTGTGCCGCCCACTGCCCCCTGTGTGTCAGTCTGCACTCAGATCCCACACACAGGTTGTGAGCCCTGGAAATAAGTGACAAACACTGAACTCCACGAAGCCATCATTGATGCTTCCTGAATCTGCCCTGTGGTAGAAGAGCCCTCGTCCCTGGGAACTGAAGCTGCAAGGTGTCAGCCAAGGACAGATGCCAGTCATGGTTGGTCCTCTGGCTGTGGGGCATCTGGTGGCCTCAGCCTGACCTCCATGCAGGGCTGGGATGTGGGTGGCTGATGGGGTGCAGCCTGCAGTCTGCTGTCCACACCCTTCTGCTGGCTCCAGAGGTGACTTCCGGAGTGGCTCTGCGTGTGGGCAGAGCTGTGTCCAGTGTCACCGGTGAGCTGGGGAGGGGAGAAAGGAACATGGAATTTTTAGTGTTGGCAACACGTTCAGTGTTTGTTCTCTACCTTTTCGAGGTATATTCTGCTGTCGCCAAAACCACTGGGGTAACGCAAACTAGCCGGCCAGCTCTAGAGCTGCGTTTGCGTAAAAAACCCAGAGCAGTGGCGAGCCAAAAACCCCGTTCAGTGGCTACCCTGAGCAGATGGCACGGCTCCACTTCCGAGTTAGGTCTTTTTGCCCGGGCTCCCTCTGTTTGGGGTGGGTGCAGCGTGCAGATGTGGACAGTGACAAGGCCGTGGCTGTGCTACTGCTCAAATCAGGCACAGGGTCGCCAGCCTCATGCCTGCTCTTCCTTGCTGGGACACCACCATTCACGTATGCGCAGCTGCTGTCAGTGAGACTGCAACTTGGTCGAGGCCATGATCGTGGGCCATGCTGCGCACAGGTCTCCCCACTGGCCCCCTCTTTTCAATCCTACCTAGGTGGCACTTACTCCGTAGGGTAAGCTGAGGGGGTTGTGGGAAAAGCAAAATTTTGAAAGGGTTCTGTGCTTCTAAAAATTCTACAGAAAATGAAATGCAGGCTTCTGGCGGGAGGCTGCGGGCAGAGCAGAGCCTGCTGTGGTGCTGTGGAGGAGGCGCTGCTCCCTGGGGCCTTGGCTCCTGGTAGGTGGCTTTGTTAGGTCACAGAGTGACCTCCGGGACTGCCTGGCTTCTAGGGCTCCAGTCCTTGGAAGCCGCCACCTCCATCCCGGACAGGCCTGTCTCAGCTCCCACTCGCTCTGCTGAAGCTACTCCCTTCCGGCTGCGAGCTGTTCTGTTTCCCTCCTTTGCCTCCTTCCCAGAGAGGCAGAGACAGCCCCTAACAGGACAGTAGAGGGAGGGGGTAGGATCGGGAAACCCATTTGCCTGTGGAGGGTGGCTGGCGGCTCTGCCAGAGGCTTGGTGCTGTCTCCCCAAGGGTGAATGGTAGCCGTCTGCACATGCACGACACAGCTTTTAGGCTGTGTCCACCCTCTTGGGACCCTCAGATTCTGTGAGGTACAAGCGCTCCTTTTCCCCACATGGTGAGGAGGGCACCAACACTTGGAGTGAGGGCTGTGGGCTTCCCTGTGCCACACAGCAGCTGCAGACCTGTTTTTGAACCCCACATCTGACTTCAAGAACTCCTGTCCTTGGCCTCGCTCTAAAAGCCAGCAGAGCCACTCAGGGTCCTGATGCAGGGTGACTGGTGGAGCTGTCATTGAAGGGTTTTAAAACCAGAGCTTTAGGAGAAGTAGGGGGGCATCTCACGGAGGGAGGGTCTCTCTGGAGGGCTGCCAGGGCCTGGGCAGCTCTTGCGGCTGTGGGAGGGAAGCACCCAGCATTTCCCTCCACTGCTGTGGCTGGAGTGGGTGAACTTTCCTTCTCAGGGAGAGGTCGGTCAGGGCTGAAGACAAGGTTACAGAGGTGAGGGTCACAGGAAGGTGACTCCACTCCGCCAGGGATCAGATGTGCCAAGCCCAAGGCTCCCCATATCTAAAGAATGGATACCCAGAGCTAAGGCTGTTAAGAGTTGGAAAGGTTTATTGAGAGAAAGTCCTGAAGACAGGGAGCCTGAAAGAGGTTGCCACCTTGGCTTTGTGGGATTTTGTACAGGAAGATGACCATGTCTCAGGCCATGCTGGGCCACACTGAGGCCGACCTATGGGGCAGGGAGTCCAGCTGTATAGCTGACCCTGAGCAGATCGGGAAGCAGCACAGAGCGAGGATGTACGGTGTCACCCATAATTCCTAACATGGAGCAGAGGTGGGAGAGAGGGCAGGGTGCATCCTCTGCCTGGCTGCTGGGTGCTGGCTCAATCTCAGTCTGTCCACAGGGCCACAGGCCTGGTTCTCCTCCAGTTAACCCTGGCCACAGTTTTGTTGTCTCATCTTCTGCACTGACTCCAAGGGCCAGGTCCCTCTCTGCCTCTCAGTTTCTATCCTAGCTGTCTACAATAAAGGGCGGAGCCCTGTCACAGTGCTGGGGATCCCTGGAGGCCTGAGGCCATGCAGCTCAGGGAGGGTGATGGGACAGAGGCCACAGTGTAGCTCTAGGAGGCAGCTGCCCAGGAATTCTCATGGCAGGCAGCTGGGCATGTGTGGTAGAGGGTTTGGGCCATAGGCCTTGCATGTGTCAGGCGGAGGTGGTGCCACTCCTTTGCATGCTGTGATGACAGAACCCCAGGCATGGCCAGCCTGTCCCAGCTAAGTTTACCAGCTGCTTTGAGGTGGCTGTCCCTGCCTCTGCTAGGAGGACTGGACACAGCCAATGGGACGCTTCCCACCGCAGCAGAGCAGCACGGATCCCTCCCTCCCCTCCCTCCATGCTGGGGGTGGACAGTCCCAGCTACACCAGAGGGGGTGACAGAGCTCAGCTCCCCAGGGAAAATCTCCCCCTTTTGTCCTATTTTTAGTTTGGTAATTACCCATTTGAATACAGTTGTCACGACTGTGACAGTTTAGTTCTCCTACCAGGAGACAATGCAGCCGCAAAGTGCTTTGACAGTAATCAATGGCGCTCATGCTGTGTCCTCACGTAGATCTGCTTTCTTGCCTGCTTTCTGTGGACTCAGAAGCTCTGCTCCTCATGCTCCAGCCCCACGCTGGATGTCCTGGGGCTGCTGGGTCACTGTGGGCCTGGAGGAAGGAGGCACCCCGGGGCCCCTGTGGCTCTTCTGGCCCCACATGCGGAGGAAGGGGGCTGAGTAGGGCTCCCTGGGAGCACAGGCAGGTGAGCATTTTGGGGAGCAGAAGGAGGCAACTCAGCCTGAGCTGAGTTTCACCTGCAGGAGTAGAAACAGGGTCAGAACTGCCCACTGGGCAGTGTCTTCTGGCAGTGCCCATCTGCTGCAGTTGTCCCCTCCCCTCCCAGTTCCACCTGTGGTGCTGTGGAGGAGGCGCTGCTCCCTGGGGCCTTGGCTTCTGGTATGTGGCTTTGCTGGGTCACAGAGTGACCTCCGGGACTGCCTGGCTTCTAGGTCTCCAGTCCTTGGAAGCCGCCACCTCCATCCTGGACAGGCCTGCTAGTCTGTGCTGGAAGGAGGCACTGTGAGCTGGAACTGGCTCGCATGGGCTACGGCGTCAAGAGTTTTGCTAAACAGTGATGACACACAGCTGTTAAAGCCAAAATTATGTAACTGTACTTAAATTATATTAAAAATCAAAGTCAGAACTCATCACTTCCAGTCACCGTGTCTCATTTTAATGCCACCCAAGCCCCTCAAGTCACACAACCTGGTGGATGAGGGGCAGTGGTGCTGTGCCTCTCCCCACCTGGGGCTCAGGGATGAGGTGAGGCTGTGTGTATCTGAGCCCCAGGAAGCATGCCCCCTGGGGACAGCAGATGCTTCCAGTGCAGGGACACACTTGCTGGCACACATGGCCTGGCCTTGGCACCGTTGGTTTGGGCCCACAATGTGGCCCCTCGTGGTGGGAGCAGAGCAGACCGCCTCATCACTGGAAGCAAGAAAGAGGAGCAGACAGGGTCCCCAAACCCTCAAAGACACCCCAGGACCTCAGACCCACCTCCTAAAGTTTCCACCACCTCTCACCAGCCCAGCCCAGAGCCAGGCTCTCACCCCAGGAACCTGGGGGAGACAAACATCCAGATATCAGCAGGCAGAAGTGGCCTGTAGGGCTCCTCGGGGCTGGGACAGGGTCAGCAATCTTAGACCCAGGGCCATGGCCCTGGGCCAGTGCCCCCACTCTGGACAGGTCTGTCCCTGAGGCTCCAGGTCTCCAAACAGGACAGAAGACCTTAGCTGAGTCCTACTGGGAACAAGATGGCACTCTGCTATGTTGCCTGCCTCCTGGGAGTCCTTCTGTGAGGAAGAGCATGCCTGGGAGGGAATGTTCCCAGTGTGTGCAGCCCCTGTGCCTGAGTGTGTGAATCCCCATCCCCATGTGTGTGAGGCCCCGTCCCCATGTGTGTGTGAATCCCTGTCCCCTTTGTGTGAGGCCCCGTCCCCGTGTGTATGAATCCCTGTC
>PVLA01010099.1:0-67289 GCA_004027455.1 Hydrochoerus hydrochaeris | reverse complement strand
ATGAGCTCTTTCATTTAAAGCTTTTGTATAAACTCTCTCATACTACTCACAGAAGGTAAAATTTCACAATTAGTTTTCACAAAGTTATCTAGAGGGTTTCTAGTAACTCCTCTGGAGTTTCTATTTTTGATTTCATATTGAGTATTACATGAAAATATATATATGTGAATTACACAAATTACAATTATCAGTACAAAACGTTACAAGATCCTTGCGCCCAATTCCCACATGCGGTGTCCTTTTCCTGGAGAAGCGATTCCTTGAAGCACTCTCCTCCACCCATGGACCTTGTCACAAGGCGTGGATGGACTAGGACGCTGCAGTTCCTGTATTTATAGCCACTCTTATCAGTACCTGCATTCACCTATTTATCTAATTTTTCATCTGTGCTGTGTGTGTGTGTGTGTGTGTGTGTGTGTGTGTGTGTGTGTGTGTGTGTGTTTCTGGAGAAACAACCCAAGGCCTCTTGCATTCCAGACAAACAATCTACCATTACACTACATCCCCAGTCTTCTGTGTTTAACTATATTGGTCTCCAAAGAAGAATGTGGCCTTGGCTAAGAGAATCAGTTCTGGATCTGGCCTGTATAGGTTTAAGTCCTAGCTCTCCATTTAGAGGATTGTGTCTTTAAGAAACTGTACTTACAAGCAGTTCATAAAGTGGCCTGCAGGTGAGGTGCTTGCCCTCACCTATCCCAGCATGGTCACTTTCCAAAATACAGCAAGGATGGAGGAGCTAATTTTTCATTGAGTAAAAAAAAAAAAAAAAAAGTTTTCATTGAGTTTGTGTTGGACCAGAAGGGGTGATTCTTCTCCATTTCATCCAGAAAAGTCTCCTTGATGTTTAACATATGTCGCTGGAGTTTCTCCTTCAGAAGCTCCTAAACAGCTTCTCCTGTGAGAAGCTGTCATGGGGGAAGGAGCCTTGGGCTAGGGGTTGGAAACCCTGACATCTAGTCTATGCCTCTCCTCACACTGGCAGTGCACCTGCAAGGAGCCAGTTTCCTCCTCTGTACCGTGCAGGTTAAGCTCCTGTCCTTGGTTTGGCAGTTTTTAGAAAAGTAAAGTGAAAGTATTAGTGGGCACAGTGCCCTGTGTAGTTACTGTATTATCTGTGGAAGCTCCTCACACAGCACAGGCCCAGAACTAGGTTTCCCCCTGTAGTGCCTGGGAGTGGAACAACATGGGAGAGGTCCCCTTGCCTCTGCTACAGGGCTTGTTCTGTCTCTTCCTTGACTTTGTTGGCAACATTATGGGTTAGCAACCAAATATAAAATGGTGTCTTTTCTCCTTTGGTCCAGAATTGCAGCAAAGTCAGGGAGGTATGAGATAGGTCCCAAGGACTTTTTTTTTTTTTTTTTTTTTAGTTTTTGTCTTTCATTGGTACATATTTACCCTACATAATGATTGCATTTGGGCTGATTTTGATCTCATTATGTACCTCAGGCTGGCCTTGTATTCATAGTGATACTCCTGCCATAGTCTCCCAAGTGCTGGCATTACAAGTGGGCACTATCATATCTAGCTAAGCATCAGTAGTTCTGGTATACCATAGATGAGTCTTGAGCCACATTTGGAGTGATCCTGACATAACTAATGCTCTCTGCTTTACAAAGGAACTTTTATTTTACCTTATTTTATTTTTGGTTTCTTGACACACAGTCTCAACTGTACATTTCATACTGGCCTTGAACTCACTATATACCATCTTCTTGCCTCAACCTGCTGAGTTCTGGGATTGTAGGCATGCTCTTTGAATTCATCCTTTCTTTCCTGAGTTGTTTTTTGGTGTGTGTGTGTGTGTGTGTGTGAGTGAGTGAAAGAGAGAGAGAGAGACTGAGAGAGTGAGAGATAGCAATAGAGACAATCTTGCTATGCAGTTCAGGCTGGACTTAAACTCACTATGTATCCCAGGTTGGCCTCATACTCATGGCAACCATCCTGCACCAGCCTCCCAAGTGCTAAGGTTACAGGTGTGTACCACCACAGGTGTTATTGAAATCATATTTCTGACTTTTGTTACCACAGCTAAGAGTAATAACTTTCTCATTAACCACAGAGAACTATGTGGTCAAGGCTGTTATTCCAGGTTCAAGAAAGATTGATTTGAAGTGTGACTGCAGCAGTAACTTTTTGTCTTATACTATTAAAAAAAAAAAGACTGGCCTTCACAATACTGTCTAGTTTGATCTTCAATACCTGGACTCAGGTAATCCTCTTGCTCCAGCCTCCTGAGACTACACCCAGCTTTGTCTTACATGTCTCCTAGTTAAGTCAGGAAAAGCTAAGGAGAACATGAAACTGTCCTTTATCTTTGCATTTCTGTGAGCCTGCCTCTTTGGAGCTGTTTACTTTATTTTATTGTATTTCATAAATCTTGAAATGAGCAATTTTAAAAACAGTGGCAGTCATCCAGAGTGAAAGTACCAGAGGTTTAATGCTCTGACCCAGTTCTTTTTTTTTTTTTTTTTTTGCCACACCTAGTTATTCCACCCCTAAACCATATCCCCAGCCTCCCACCCCACCCACACTTTTTAAATTTTGAGATAAGGTCTCATTAAGTTGCCCTGGAAATACTTGAACTAGCCATAGTCCTGCCTCAGCTTCCCTAAGTGATGGGATTATAGGTAGTAGGCGTACTGTTCTCAGCTTTTAACCTAGTTCTGAGATGTCCTTATGTGACATTTTGCCAAAGCTTACTAGACTGGACAGAAGTAAACTCTGGAAGGCAGTTTGCTAAAGGGTCTGCATACGTCACCTAAGAATTGTCTCCCCCATTTTGACCCTCTGGTGGTGGTGGTGTTGACAGGTTTTGATGGTCCTTAGAGTATATTTCCTGAGAAGCCTGTGTTAGAAGGGAGTCTGCAGTTGTCTTAAATGTGCTTTGAGATCACACTTGTACAGAGTATCACATCAGAAGTTCCAGGTGCCAGACTTTGCACAGCCCCTCAATCATGTCATAACCTTAGCACATCTGGGCCTCAATTTTCCCATCTGTACAATGCAAGAGGCGGTGGAGGGGGTAAATCCTATCATTTCTCTTTCTGTGCATAGGGCAGGCAGAGGTCTTTCTTCATTGTTTAATGCACAGCCAGGCCTCTGATTGGCTTCTGCCATCTTTGCATCCTTGTGAGCAAGAAGACTGGCCGCCAGGTCTTTCCCAATGGTTGTATTTAGCCAGGACTATAAAGCTTTTCTCAAGGCTGAGGATTTAACTCAGCGGCACAGCGCCTGCTTGGAAAGTGTGAGGTCATGAGTTCGATCCCTGGTACCAAAAAAAAATTTTTCCTCTTAGCAGTGTGTCCTGGAGCCCTTGGATGCAAATTCTCATGTGAGTATTTGAATCCTCTTGGAACCTATTAAATGGCTACAGTGTGGCCACATTTATTATCTGTACTCGTTCTTCTTAGATGACTTAGGGAGACATCAAGTTGTCTGTTTACTACATTTTTGTGTATGTGTGGGTACCAGGAATTGAACTCAGGCCTTGTACTTGCCAGGCAGACACTGCTAAGCTATATCCCCAGCCTGTTCACTGTTTCTGCTATTGCTTTCATAGCTGCTACTTCAGCTGTCACTAAGCTTCACTTGGCTTATACCTCCTGCAATAGGATTCAAACATTCTTAGCTAGTGTGCTGATCCCAGTGGTTTCTGCTGGGCCCTACAAGAACCTGCCCCACTCAGAAAATACAAGTAGTAAGAAAACTCCCTGGGCTAGGCTTTTAGGCCCCTGAGTGTGGAGTGGCCCTAGGGACAGGCCTACATTTTTCCCTTGTTACCACGCCATCATACAAGTAGTGAGAAAACTCCCTGGGCTGGGCTTTTAGGCCCCTGAGTGTGGAGTGGCCCTAGGGACAGGCCTACATTTTTCCCTTGTTACCACGCCATCTATGAAAAGTCCGGTCAGCAAAAGAAATAGGCACATAGGACAAAGGAAAGAGCAACACATCCAGTTCCCTTCTCTCTACTCATCCTGATTTTATGACAGATGACTTTTTGGAAAAATTAGCTTTGCCTGTATTCCTTTAAAAGTCTTATTAAAAGATCAGGTATTGTCAGTAAGAACAGTGATGATTGTTCTTTTAATGGGAGAGCAAGAGAAAATATTTAAGCACGTGAATGGATGTGTGGTCTTAGGATGATATCTGTGGCAGAGGGACCTTGGGAAAGAGTTTGGTTTGGTCTCTGAGGCCAAAAAAGATGAGTCTGTGCCTTATGCAGGAGATAAGGACCACCCTGCACAGGCTAGTTCTGGGCAAGTTGTCTTCACATAATTCCCATGTCTTGCTGTCCCATGAATAGATAGTTTTCCTATTGTACAGGTGAAGGGCACTGAGTGGAGGAGTGTCCATGTTAAACCACAAGAAAGGCAGAATTCAGCCACAGGTAGGTAGTGCCAAACCTCTGCTCTACCATGTAAATGACAGTTGATAAATAGGGAACCTACAGCTTGATCCCAGCAACCACTAATCTATGCTTCTGTCTTACAGAATTGCTGGAACTGTGGCCGCAAAGCTAGTGAGACATGCAGTGGCTGCAATATTGCACGGTACTGCGGTTCTTTCTGCCAACACAAGGACTGGGAGCGGCACCACCGCCTCTGTGGCCAGAGCCTTCATGGCCAGAGTCCCCACAACCAGAACCGGCCACTGCTTCCTGGAGGGAGGAGCTCCTCAGCCAGGTCCACTGACTGCAGTGTGCCCAGTCCAGCCCTGGACAAGACCTCAGCCACCACCTCACGTTCCTCAACACCTGCCTCTGTGACAGCCATTGACACCAATGGACTCTAAGCCAAAATCCACTAACCCTGAGGACCACTCCACGCAACAGATCATTGCATGGGTGTTGGCTGTTGGAATGTGTAGCTGTTGGGTCATCAGCAGGAAATGAAGCAGCAACAGGAAGCATCCAAGCAACTCCCCCCGGCCTCCCTGGGACTTGCCATCTGTGTTCTTGGTGGAACCAGTGTGACATTCTCTGAATACAGGCAGCCTGTCTGAGCTTTCTCCTCCATGGGTTTCTGGTGTGCTCCTCTCCCAGTAAAACAACCCTTTGCCTTTGCTGTGTAGGTCACCAGCTCCCCCTGCCTCTGAGTCAGCAGATTGTCATTGTGTCCAGCCAGGCTGGCAACAGCTTACCTACCAACAGTCCTCATGCAGTGGAAGCCTGGAGGCTGGCAGCAGGCTGAGGAGGAGGTCCTCTTGCTCCTGAACAGCTCTTGAGCCCTATTTCTACCCTAAGCAAGTGATGCTGATTGGCCTCTTGGGGACTTGAGTAGGCAGAAAGCAGTACTCAGGACTCCCTCCTCAACCCTGCTGTTCTGACTTGTTAAGAAGCTCAGAAATAACAGGAAAGAAATCACCACTTTAATAAAAGCACCATAGTAAAAAGAAATAAGTAAATCTTCCCCACACATCACAGATCATTTTGGACAAGATTTTCCAACCTAACTGGCTACTTTAGTTTGGAACCCATTTTTGTCCCCTCCCTCACTTGATTTTGCTTCTGCAGAAATTAATTTCCAGCACATGGATTGATCCAAGAGAGAGAGAGAGACTCCATTCTGTTAGTCTTTTCTCTCTGAGCATGTTGCCCAGACTAGCATCATCTAGTTACTCAGTGGATCATCTCTTGGAAATGCAGAACCTTCTGCCACTGCTTGGCTCTTTGCCCAGTTGTCTTTTATCTCTCAGACCACGCATGTCTGGATCACCATGACATCTGCTCATCAGCCCTGTTGGCCCCTGTAGACTGCAGATTTGTCTCACTGATATGCTGTGGTGTGTCAGCAGGACTTGCCCCACTTGTCAAGGCCTGGTCTCGTCTGAGTAGTCCTCCTGGATCTGAAGGAATCCCTCATGGCCTTATTCCTGCTACATTGATTCATTATCAGGCACAGTTTCCCTTCTCTAATGTTCTCTGAAATCTCCACCACCACCCCCAGCTCAGAAAGATTCTTTGAAGTGTGGGAACCAGTTGCAGAAGTCTAGCAAATTTTTCTTCCCATTTCCAGGGATTATTCCAGCTGCTTACTTGGCTATCCAAACATGACTTCACTGTACCCCTTGCAGAGTATGGGGCACTGCCTCATACACATCCTTGCCATTTAGGGAACCTAGGGTCCTACCCCATGGAGGTAGTTGAGGTGAGTTGGTGGCTCTGCTTCTGCTGGCCTGTGAAAGCCAGGATCAGATCACCACTCTCAGTATACACACTTGAGTGTCAAGTAAAATCCTTCAGTTCCATAAAGAAATAGTACCAACACAAATGGCATTGTCCTTGCATACAGGTGTTATCTCAGTTTAAAAACTTAAGTCCTCAATACACCTTGACCAAGGATTTTCAGTTTTGCAAAGAAACTTGGAGCAGGGTATGATGGTGTGTACCTTTAATCATAACCCCAGCGCTGTGGGATTTTGAAGCAGGAGAACTGCAAGCTTGAACACAGGCAGGGCAACTCAGTAATTTAGTGCGGTGCTGTTTCAAAATTTAAAAACGGCATGGGTGGGGACTAGGGATACAGTTTAGTGGCACAAGTACCTGCCTGACAAGTGCAAGGTCCAGGGTTCAATTCCTAATACCCAAAATAAAATAGAATGAAAACAGAAAGGGCACCAGGGGATGTAGCTCAGTGTGAAGGCCCTAGCTTCAATCCCTAGTATTCCTCCAAAAAGTGGGGAGGGGCACTATTATAGTTCAGGCTGGCCTCAAACTCACCAGTCCTGTTTCAGCCTCTCCCCAGTGCTGGGATTACCACCACACCCAGGTAAGGCACCTGTAAAATACCTAGATTTCCAATATACAAGGCAAGGGGCCCAGAGAAAGAAAAGAGAATCGTGTTACTTTGCCAGGGAATATCTAAGACCCACTGTCTTCCAGTTGCCATGTACAGCTGGACCTCTCCACACCCTTTCCTTCTAGAGACTCAGCAGCTGGGAGCAACCTGGCTTTAGCAAGCATGGAGTCAGTGCCCAGACAGCACTTGACCACATTCCTGTGACACATAGGTATCTCCTGAAAAGGCCGGGGAATCTCCAAATTAATTAGAACAAGGTGTCTTATTGGGTACATTGAATCTGTCCCAGCTTGCTGTTTTTCATCAGTAAGTTGAATGAACACCTTACATGTTTTCTAAATCTTCATTGGCCCCAAGACCAGCCAGGGTAGCTCAGGGGTTTTTTTACTGGTTGGAATAAAGAGCCAAACCAAAATAATATTTTACCAGAGACCAAGGCCAATTTCTACAGCTAAGATTTAGGTTACAGGGCGTGCCCTATTTTTGTGAAAGTCTTTAAAAAGCTATTCTAGACTGCTTTTCTGTGTGCTATCCAGAGGCCCCTGCAGGTCTGGGCAGCATGTCACTTGGCCATGTGGCCAGAGCATTCTCTTCAGAATTAAGGGATCCTTTTCTCTAACTTAGTTCTGAAATTTTCCAACACCCAAGCCAGGAGGAGCAGCGGCACCTGGGGTGAGGTGGGCAGCTGGAGAGGTAGAAAGAGGCCCAGCATCCTCATTTAGTTTCCAGTCTTTACCGGCACCACTCCAGCTGCAAGGTTGGGATGCATATACTTTGCACTCTCACCTACATTATCCTAGAACCCAAAACAAGAGCATATTCAGAGTGTGAGGCCAGCACTCAGCATCACCCACTGAGGGCCACTGAGAGTGCAGGGACCTCATAGTCCTCTGCTAAGTGAGGACTGGCAGGAGCCAGAGAACACCAAAGGTGGCCAACGTGGGAACCACCTTTAATGTCCAGGCCTATTGGCACACATCTGTAATCCCAGCATTTGGGAGGCTGAGGTGTAGGGGATCACAGCAAGTCAGAGGCCAGCCTGGGTTTCCTACTGAGTTCAAGGATAGCCTAAACCACATAGAATGTGTCCTGAGAGATACTTGAAGGTAGGGTATTCCTCTTGTCATTAGTGGCCTGGCCCCCACTTGCCTGCACTGTGCCTCATGCACTGGGGAAGAAGTTCAAGGCCACCTTCTTGGGAACAGGTAGTCCACCCTACCAGGTTTGAGACTCCACCTTTGAGGTTCCCTGCAGCTCCAAGACAGTAGCCTCAGCAGATCTCAGGCACAAGCTGGGTGAACCTAGAGCACTGTGGAGGCCTATGTCTGCCAGTGGGCAGGCATCTGAAAAGAACATAATTGCCAACCACTTGTCCACACCTAAAATTGACTGCTATCCTCTGCAGTGTGGGCTCCTTGGGGCATCTGGGCCAGTTGGCCCACCAAGAGTTCATCACCCAAGGAAAGTCTGCACTTTGCTTTGTACAATCCTGTCCCAAAGTTGAAGTGATCTCCAACCTTCACATGCTCATAAAGGATGCAGGTAGTTCTGGAAGATATCTCAGCAAATGTGTTTGAAGATTTAGCAGCACAATTTAAATTGAATGGTAGTGAGTTCTCCAGACAGCATAAAGAATGACCAGAAGGCCATTTGTCCTTGAAACTGTAGCAGGGGTGAGGATTAAAGAAATCATTCCAAACAGGACACAACTGAGATCTTTTCTTCAGAGCCAGACTAAAACTATGGTGTCCAGGCTCCCTGATCATGAGACCAACCCATTTTCTTAGAGGGTTTTTAGCTCATTGAAAGAGAACTGAGTGGTGGTGTGTTTGAACCAAATGTGAGGCAAGCCCAAAGGACCTGGGCTGATGGTCAGCTGTCAGAGAAGAGCTCCACCCAGGCTGGGCTGGACACTTGTTTAGCAGGTCCCTTCTAACTCTTGGGTATACTTCTTGTGAAACCAAATGCTGGCCACCTGCCTGTTCCCCCTGGACATTGACGTGCTCACTTCCAAAGATGATGGAGCAGATGACCTTTCCCATCATGAGGTAGGTGAGGGTTGACAGGCCTGAAAGCTGTACTTGAGAACTCTCCTACCCTCTACAGCCCCAAGATGGCATTTCTCAAGCAGACCCCATCTGGTCAGACCTCCAGCTGCCCAGTGCGTACTCATTGATGCTTACACCAAATAGGGTATTGCAGCTGGTATTTGGGACAACCCTGTCCCTGCTTGGAGTCGGCAGAGAGAAGTAGCAGCAATAAGCATTCAGTGAATGGTTGAAAGGGCTGTTTTAGCTAAGAGGCCTTCCGTGGCTTATGTGACTTCAGGGTTCTTCAGAGTCCTCAAAGGCTTTGTCTGTAAAAGAAAGCCAGTAGTGTCCACTGAAGAGAAAACTGAGCCTCCACTCATGGTTTTCAAAGGGGAATGATGAATGTGAAACCACCCACAGGATGCGTTAGAGTCTGGTTTTTCTGTGCTTTGTCATTTTACTCTGATAGGAACTTTTGTTACTTAACTCTCTGTATAACTTATTTAATGTACTGTATAAACGAACCAAAACCATTAAATATGTATTTAGTTTGGTCTACTTAGTCAATAAAAGGCTATATTCCTTTTCTGACTCAAGCTGGCCTGGGCCTGGGAGGGAAGGTGCTCTGTGCACTGAGTACCTTGCCCCCAGGCCTCTGGGTCCCCTTCCACTGGTCCCATGTCTTTTGGGAGAGGGGCACTAACTTCCTTCTGTGGCCTAAAGAATCTCAAGGGGCTGAAAGCAGAAAGTAGGAGGTGGGCTGTCAAGGAGATGGCTCCTGGCTGGAGCCTTACAGGACATGCAGCCAGTGGGAAGAGGGTGACCAAGCTGGCTATCATGTGCCAATTTGGCACATTTTAGATGCTCCTGGTTCCTTGTTCTATAGTGATTGGGGTAGGGAGCTGTGGATGGAACCTGGGCTCTTGAGTAAGGGAAATATCTTACCAAGGAGTTACACCCCTAGCCCTTTTTATTTTGAGACAAAGTTCTTTCTAAATTACCCAGGCAAGGCAGAAACTTGCACTCCTACCTCATCCTTCTGAGTAACTGCTTACAGGCATGCACCACCATGCCTGAATTTAATCTTTTGTGGGCTTCTTTGGTTTTGGTGTTTGTTTTCTTCTTTTTGAGACAGGGTTTTGCTATGCACTTCAGGCTGACCTTGAACTCACTTTGTAGCCCAGGCTGGCCTCAGCAATCCTTCTGCCTCAACTTTGTAGTGCTGGGATTACAGGAATGTGCCACCACGCCCAACTCTTGGGTTTGATCTATGTAATTCAGGCTGGCCTTGAACTTACTGTGTAGCCCAGGATGACCCTGAACTCTCAACAATCCTGCCTCAGCTTCCCCAGTGCTGGGATTATATGTGTGTGCCACTATGCCTAGATTTCCTTATGATATACTTGTTAACGTACTTGGACTTGTATGTTTGCTTATGTCCTTTTTGCACTGATGTTAAATCCTACGTAATTTAACTGTTGCCTTTACATTTATTTGCTAAATGCTTGTGTCATTTGAGACCATTATTTTCTTCATACTTCCTTTCTTACTGGGGACAACTGACCCTTCATGTCTTCCATGTATGATTTATTGAAGTGAACATCTTCCAAATCCTTTATTTCCTTAGGATAATTTTCCCAAGAAATACTAGTAATGAGCATTTCTTGCATTCTTGAAAGTGTTCACTTTCACTGAAAGCAGCATCTTGCAGTCCCTTCAGCAGCCTACAGGTAGATCATGCTTTCTGTGGCCCTGAGATTAGTGCAGAGGGACTGCACTAGTCCTGGCTGTCAGTCTGCTTAACTAGCTGTGAGCTGAGCTTCAGTTCCCAAGCCCTGGACCCAGCCTCATGCCTGTTGCCTAAATACCTTTCACTGCCCTCTGTGCTGCCTCTGCCACCTTCAGGGGTCCATATACTGGTACATTTCAACTCTATTATAAGGGTCAAGAAAAATTACCATTCGAGGAAATGAGCCACAACAAGCAAGAGTCAGCAGAAGCAATGATTAATTTAGATCCCAAGATTTCAGATAATTGGAGTTATCGGATGCAGACTATAATCATTAGAAACTTAGGAGAAGGGCCAGGGCCTTAGCTCAGTGGCCTAAGCGTCTGACTGGCAAGCATGAGGTTATGAATTTGATCCCTGGTATCGTAAGAAAAAAAAAGTTAGGAAGTGCTACAAAAAAAAGAGATTATGAAAGTGACTTAAGTAGTTTTGAAGATAGAATCGTGAGTCATGTGTGGTGGCACAGACCTCTGATCCTAGCAGTCAGAAGGCTGTGGCAGGAGGATCCCAAATTCAAGATCAAGTGGAATTACATATCAAGTGCAAGGCCGTCTGTACTACATAGCCACCATCACACAGAGAATTTGGAAAATGACAATACTCTGTTCATTATTAAAAAGCAAATTAGATGAACCTAAAATGATTAGTGACACATTACCAAATGGCTCTTTGTCACTGAGATGGAAATGGTCAAATACAGTTGTCTTGGAAGGGAAGTAGGGAGAGGAGAGCCCTTGCATATTCTATCAAGGATGGAGTACTTAATTTGGGTTTCTCAATGTAAATTTAGGGAAAATTTTGCATCTCAGGAGCAGCAAATGCAGCGATCTGAACTCACCATGCCTGTATGTGCTTGTTTCTGACAGCTGATATTTTAGGGTGGTGGATTAAACATCTCCCGCCGCGCCCCGCCCCGCCCCCATCAGCCCTTCACGGTTCATTGATTTCGTTTCCTAGCCAGGCGCCCTCTGGTGGACAAAAATGGACTTGCCTCTGCTGCTTTCATCTAAGAGCCAGATTCCTATCTAGAATGACACTACAGCTACTTCTGCCCTCCTTTGTGCACTAGCCTTTTTGAGAGGACTTTTTCTGATCCAAGAATTCAAGTAATATTCTCAGAGTACCTTCTACGGAGTTCCAGAAATGATCAGGGTTTTGTTTCCCTACTCCCCCACCCCCTAACCTAAGCCCTCACACCCTCTGGCTCTCTCTGGGCTCCCACCTGATCCAAGGTCTGGCCTCTCTCCCTCTTTTTGTCTTAGCAGCCCCTGCATTTCCAGCACCATCACTCTTGACAACAAGTAGCTGCTGGTGCTGAGGAGGAGATCCCTGTTGTGCGTTAAGGCATGTAACTCTCTGCACTTGGCTGGCAGTGCCTTGTGCCACTGGACTGTGGAGAAGGTGAAATAGGATCACATGGAAGTTGCTCCTAGCCCGGGGCCTGACACTATAAATAAGGTTGTCCTCATACCCTGTTCCTCTCCCAGCCAATCTGTTTCTCCTTGAAAGTTTCTCTTTTTCTCCAGGACCCTGCATGGAACCTTCATTTCAACTTGTTAGAAGCCATCAAGGGGAATTGGTGTGCAGCTTTGTCAGCAGCAAGGCAATGGCCATCATCTACACTGCCACTGTCTCCAGCACCTGGCCTACCACTGGGCCAATCCCCAGGACAAGTCTGGACGTGTGGAGCTACTCATGGGCACAGATGTGAGGAGGGTGGGGAGGTGGGTTCAAAGAGGAAGTGGGGGTGAGAGTAGCCCTGGCTTTAGGACTCTGCCTGCACTGACCTGGCTGTTGACATTAGCTCAGGATGTTTCATCTCCTAGCACCTGCCCCAAAGCAAGGGCTGAAGAACCACCCAGAGCAGTGCACTGAGGGCAAGCGGGAAGGTGACCTGGAGCTCGAGGCTTGCCTGAAAAAGCATTTCTGTAGTGGACAGAGGTAAGAGGACCACAAGGTAGTGACTGAGGTTGCAGATGGCCCACATCAGGCAAAGAGTGACAGAAAGGAGGCTGCACACATTGAGAGAGGGGCTCATTAGAAAGGCCTTGAATGCCAGGACGAGATATCAAGCTTGAGTGCTGGGAATGTAACTCAGCTGTAGATCACTTGCTCAGTGTACACACAATGAATGCCCTGGTACAGCAAAAGCCAAACCTGATGCTGAAGAAAGTAGAGATGCCTGGGCTGTGGTCACCGAGGCAATGTTTTGAGAGCCCTACTCCCTGGCTGCTGCATGGCCCTTGGTGGGCAGAGGGAAGCTGGTAGCTTAATGAAGGTACTCATTCTTCCCAAAGGGTGTGCGCATGCAAGAGAGAAACAGTAGTAGCCTGAGACGATGGAGCTGAGCATAGGCTTGTGAGAGGAGACTCATTACAAACACCTGTCTGTGTCCTCACTGCCCCAGTCCAGCTCAGACATGAGTCCTCCTGTGGTTGTGATTCCAGCCTCCATTTGTGTCTGTTCCCACACTCCCCAGATCCCCCTTCTTGAGCACCATGCAGCCCCCATCCTTTATCCCAGGTTCCCCTCCACTCTTCTGCAAGCAGCACTCTTCCTGCCCACTCGCCTCTCCAGTCCTCTCAGCATTCAAGGCTGAAACCAAACGATGTCTCCAAAGGCTTATCCTGATCCTGCAGAATAGATGCCCGCTCCCCCTGTACTGTCTGTCCCAGCCTTCCAAGTCTTCAGCAAGGGAGGGAGGACACAGCAACTTAAAAAGTGTTAGCCAGGAGTGATGGCTTAGCTTGTAATCTCAGAACTGGGGAGGCTGAGGCAGGAGAATCACTGTGAGTTGGAGGCCAACCTGAGGTATATAGTGAGTTCAAGGCCAGCCTTACTACATAGTGAGACCCTGCCTCAAAACGCCATAAATAAATAGTTAATACTGCAAAGCAGGGTACCTGGGCACCTGGTTAAGGAGGCCCCCTGCAGAGCAGGTGCTGGAGACTTCCATGGCTCGGTTTAAAGATGACATTGGGAAGTCTTTTGTCTTGCAGTGCTGTGAATGAAACCCAGAGCCTCCTGCATGCTAAGCATGTGCTGTACCACTGAGCTATACTCCAGCCCTAGTTTTTTAGTTTGAAATTTTTGGCCCTGTTTTGTGGAATTGCAACACAGAACACAGGAATAGTTCCCTCTGGATGGGCTTTCTCTGTAACAGACACAATGAACCAGGGGCCTGGGGTCCAGACCTTCCCAAGCCAGCCCAGTGCCCACGTGGGACAGGTGCTGTCAGCATATTCTGGGAGCTGCCAGGAGTCTGGAGGTGAAAGGGGGTACCCTGGTACAGCACTGGCTAATGCCCCACTAGGGATCCCCACTTGGCCTGGGCCTGGGCCTGGGCAGCCAGCCTGGGTGGAGAACCACATCCTGCAGGGGTCACCACAGAGAAACTTCAGGCAGGGGACCGTGCCCAGAGCCAGGCCTGTATACCTTCCAGTGCCAGCACTCTGGACTATCTTTCCAGCCAGGCCCCTGTCCCAGCAAGGAGCTGACCCCCAGAAGGATTGGGAACCCTGTGGAAATGTCACCGGCCTATCAGCCCTGGCTTAAAGCCTACCTTGGCTTCCTCAGGATGAAGTGCCCCCTCGGGGCACTGCCTTGCAGCTGCACCAGCTCACTCCCCTCACCGCATGCTCAGCCTCAGAGACTCCCCACCCCAGACTCCCAGTTCAGGCTAGCTGCTGCCCTGTACCCTCAAGGTGGTACGTGTTTTCCATTTTCAGAAAACCACTTTAGGGGTCTCCATTGGCCACTCAACAGTCTCTCACCCCAGGAGGGCTCCCTGAGTCTGGTAGGTCTAATGGCATTATTCTCTAGGATTTGATATTATAAGGTGGCAGAGATGGTGACAAGTTCAACCTGGCAGAGTAAGTGCTGTCTCAGGACAGGTCTTCCACAGGGACTCAGCTAACATTTTTAGAAGTCTGAGAAGGCTCCATGTGGGGTGGAGCTAGAACCTCCAGAAGATTTTAGACCATGCCATTCACTTTCTCAGGCAGAACCCATAAGCAGGGGTGCAGGACCCTAAGTGGAGGAATGGCGCAGTAAAGGAGCTACAGCTCCCACACTTGACCCTGTTTTGTAGAACTGCAACACAGAACAGAGCACAGGAATAGTGGATTTTTATTAAACACAGGCTTCCAGCCCTGAGAGTCTGGTCAGGGAGACATGGCCCCATGGCTTGGCTTCACCAAGGGAGAAAGAGGAGACACTAGAGGTGAGCACTGCCTTTATTGCCCTGCACTGGGGTCCCAGGCTAGGATGCAGAGGTCTCTGGGGGAAGCAGATGATTCTAAGCCCAAATTATTGCTACTTGGCAAGGTTACCTTGGAGCTTCCCATAGTGCCCTGAGAATGGGTGGGACATGGGCATGCAAATGATATGCAAATGACATGCAAACCAAGCCAGGATCCTCCAGAGATCTCATGTGCCACCATGCCCAGCAATCAGTTTTCTCCTATGTGAAATGGGGACAAGTCTGGGTGCTGGAAGTAGAGTGGGTGCAGGAGAGTGATGGGGATACCCAGGTCCTTATCCCACATTGCAGATTGATCTGGCTCAGTTTCAGGGGCAAGGTTCAGGGGGTTGAGGGTCCCTGAGCATCAGCCCTGGTTCTGCCACTGGTTGGGGAAAAGCAGAAACCTGGCCCCAAGACAGCAGGAAGAAAGCAGGACACTAGGAGTCAGCCAGAGAGGGAAGGGACCTGCTTAGTTACGCAGCAAGCCAGGGGCAGAGGGGACCAAGTCCAGGCTTCCTGTGCCAGCTGAAAAACCAGATACTTGGAAGGCTGAAGCTACAAACAAAAAACACACTGATAATAAACAAATAAGCAGCCCAGTCCCTCAGCCCTGGCTCTGAGACCCTCTCCCAGCTGGCAAGGCCCAGGTCTAGGAGGCAGCAGGGTCCTTGTTCTTGGTGCTGAGGTGACCAGTGCAGAAGGAAACAGGGCCTTCCGGGTCCTTGGTGTAAGCAAATCAGGCTCAGTTGTTATTCATGATCCACCAGGAGGCTGGGGGTCAAAGACTAGGGGTCAGGAACCACTAGGGGCCCTGGCCCACCCCTCCTGTCCCAAGGGCTGCAGCATACCTGGGAAGAACACAGTGGTGAGGGTGTCCGGGGCTCGCAGGTGATCAATGAGGATGCGCTGGAAGGCCTTGCTGCAGGGTGCCTGCTGGTGCCTAAGGAGGGCCCAGGGCGGATGAGACCAAGGCTGCAGACATCTGCTTCAAGATCAGGACCACTGCTCTCGGATTCCCCCAGCCCCATCCCAGTCCTGCTGCCTGGATTCAGGTCCCAGGCCTTCTCCATACTGTCCTGGAGCCTCAGTTTTCCTTTCCTTTGTTTTTTTTTTTTTAGACAGGGCCCCACAGTGTAGTCTCGGCTGAACTCATAGTGATCCTCCTGCCTCAGCCACCAAATGCTGGAATTACAGGCATGTGCCACCATGCCCAGCAATCCGCTTT
The DNA here is from genome assembly GCA_004027455.1 of Hydrochoerus hydrochaeris. NCBI lineage: Eukaryota > Metazoa > Chordata > Mammalia > Rodentia > Hydrochaeridae > Hydrochoerus > Hydrochoerus hydrochaeris. The sequence goes on along the minus strand of PVLA01010099.1, from coordinate 51,205 downwards.
CTCCTATTGAAATGGGGACAAATCTACTTCACTGGGATCCTGTGAGGATTGAGGGATGTTTCATACAAATCTCGCATAAGCACAAAGTGACAACAGTGTACACTCATTTGATGCCTACTGTATTCCAGGCACTGTACTCTGGGTGTTTTGTTTAGTTTTGCAGTACTAGAGATTAAACCCAAGGCCTTCACACAGAGCTACATTCTCAGTCCTTTTTGTTGTTGTTGTTGTTTGTTTGTTTTTAGACAAGGTCTTGCTAAGTTGTCTAGGCACTGCTTAAAACTTCAATCCTGCCTCAGCTTCCCAGAGTACTGGAGTTACCACCATGCCTGGCTTGTATTCAGTTTTTTAAACATCATCTCATTCAGACTATCTGTGAGAGGTTAGCTGTTGCCACCCCCACTGTGGAAAAGCAGACACTGGGGCTCTGACAGGTTAGGTAACTCACCTGAGGTCACACAGCTAGTAAGTGGGACAGCAGGACCTGAACCAGGCCTGACCTACTCCAGGGCCCATACTCACGTTAGCCATAGGACCACCCCTCATACCTTTTCCAGGAGGCTTCATCCTGCCAAAACTCGTACAGGGTATAGGAGGTGTTGTCCAGCATCTTATGGGCAGACACACTGTGGGGCCAAAGAGATGGCCAGGCCAGACCAGAGCTGCTATCACTGCTGCCCACTGCCAGGGTCTCATGGGAACCCTGCCCAGAACATCCAGCCCAGCACCTTCCACTGCTCACCCCTCCCCACCTCGGCCACCCCACCAATAGCTGGGGACTCACTGCAGACAAAGGCTCTGGGCCCCTGTGAAGTCCACATAGCAGCAAAGGGCTCGGTGGAAGTCCCGCAGGGCAGCTTCAGCCACCTGCACCTGCCGCTGGGCCACGAGAATGTACTAGCAAGAGGGGTGGCCAGTCAGCCGGGGTGGGGTAAGTGCAGTGCGGGCAACTGCACCTTTCCTGACATCTGGTCCACCTTGGAGTCAGCCCCTGTTACCAGTAAGCCCCAAGTACCACTGACCCCTCCCCTTCCTCCAAGGTCACTGCCTTAATCCAGCCATTGTCCCTCTCCTCTGCAATATGTCACCACTTCCCACTGTCACCTCCCACCTCCCTCCACTACCCTAGACCCAGATTTCAGATATGCTGATGTGGGAACTGACACAGAGCTATGATTTCTGCAAGGTCTCAGAGGAAAGACCAGAACGAGCCTCTGCCTGCCAGGCCTGGCAAAGGGGCAGATGTATGCCACTGGCCTCATAAACATAAGCCCCTTGCCTTGCTGAGCACACGGTCTGATACCCAGCAGCCTGCTCCTCCCCAGGCTCACCGAGTCAGGACCCTTGGTGAGGTCCTCTTCATGCAGAGGTTCCAGCCGGGGGGCCTATGGTGGACACAGAATATAGGCTGAGTCTCCAGTATATGCCTGCCTTAGGCTAATGCCAAGGGAGGTCCTCCCTGAGGGACACTGGCCACACAGCCACCCACCTTGCACTCAAGCTGGTCTATGAGCTCCTGAAGACGGTTGACCTGGAGCCGCCACTGTATTGCAGCCTCTGAGTTCTGTCCTAGGGGTGGGTTCCAGGGAGTGAGTCAGTGATAGACCCCTGAGGCTAGAAAACTTCAGACAAACTAGGAAGCCATGAAGGATCAGGCACTGGGGGCCAGGGGGTGCCACATCTTCCCTGGACCCTCCTCAGCCAGGCCCCTGGTCCCACACCTATGTCAGAAGAGCCAGGAGACCAGGTGGGGGACCAGCTGACACTCCTCAGGGCCCTTCGTCCTGCCCGCCGGCTGCCACGGGGCCTTCTCTGCATTTCCATATTCTCTTCATCTGACCTAAGGAGAGTAGAGGGTCAGCCCATTGCCCCTAGACTCACAGAGGGAAGAACTGGGGTTCCAAGACAGAACTAGGCCTAAGTAGGCCCAGACAGGCCTCCTGGGACTCTGAGACCCAACTCCATACCAGCTACCACTTCTCACCTGCTCACAGCCTCCCCTCCTCGTACACTGTCCCCTACTGAATGTGATAACACAGAGGGATGTGGAATGCAGGGACAATGGGCACTCACACTCTGGACCCACAGGCTGGCAAGGCCCTGGTATATGACGGGCCACGGGCCTGGGCCTCCAGGGTGTCTGATGCGCCCTCCAGAGAATTCTGCAGAGCCTGGAGCTGGCTGGCTGTCTCCCGCAGCAGGAAGCGTGTCACAAACTGGTCCACCTTGGAGGCCTGCTCATATTCCTGAGGACACAGGGCCAGTTAGCATCTCCTAGCCCTGAGCATATTTTAGAGCAGGGAGCTACCTCCCTGGTGGGCTACCTCTCACCCATCAGAGAAGCAGTGGACGAGGGCAGGGAAGATAAGGCACAGCAGTAGGACTCTGCAGTTTGGTGAGCAAGGGGAGCTCAGATCCTCCTTGGCAAAGAGAGGCTTGGCCTCTCTTCCTGGAGCTGTGAGGCCAACCCACAGAGAGCCTCTGCCAGCTGGCATGACAGCATTTTGGACCTCAAATTTTCTTTCCTATTGAGGCTACCACCTTCAGCTTTCTATAGCCAGTGAGGCCCCCAGGCACAGCTGGGCAGGGTGGTAATTATAGGACCTTCAAGGGCCAGTTTTAACACATGGTGCAAAATGATGGTGATATGGCCCCATCCCTACCCTGGCCCCAAACTCACAATCTACGAATGCATGCAACCATCCACCCACCCATGCAACACACATTAACTGTGTACCTTTTGTTAGGAGGTACAGATACACAACCATCATGTCACAGTCAATGTGCCAACATGACCCCAGCCTACAGCGCCACCACCCCACAAAGTGGGCAGAGAGGAGACTGACCATATGCCAGGCCCTGTGTTGCATATCTCAGCTCCCTTGTGCCTGTTTCCCCATCTCCAAAGCAAGAATGATTAAACCCCTCACCCTGAGCTGTTGGAAACCTCCCCATCTCAGCTAATTCCTACATAGAATTCCACCCAGTGCCTGGTACACAAGTCCTCCATATAGGAACTGTCATCTTTTTGGTGCCAAGGATTCCACCCAGGGCATCACACATCTCTCTACCACCAAGCTACGCTCCCAGCCCTTTCACTTTGAAATAGGACCACATGAAATTACCCAGCCTGGGCTTAAACTTCTGATTTTCCTGCTTCAGCCTCCCAAGATGTGATCACAGGCATGCATCACTATGCCCAGCTCTTTCATTTATACTGTGAAACATACTACTAATAAGCAATCTGCCTATTTGTATGCCTCTCAGTCACAGGTGTTCTGAGATCCCACACCTCCAACCACACACATGACCCAGGATGGGAGTCCTGGGCCATCAAGGGCTTTGTCTCTTGTTCATGGACTGCTTCATTTCAGCCAGCAACAGAGGATCCCTCCTGAGCCAGGCTATAGGCTTAGAGACTGGATTCTGTCATTCTCAGACCACTGATTTATAGATGCATGAAACCTTCCCAGTAAATTTTCTGCCTAAGATGACCAGTCAGTTTCTGTTGCAACCAAAGAACCTGGCAAACCTGGCAAAGCACCTACCCTGTGCCAGGCACTGTTCCAGGAATTTAATATGTTGGGCATGGTGGCACACACCTGTAATCCCAGAATTTAGGAGGCTGAGGCAGGAGGATCACTGTGAGTTTGAGGCCAGCCTGGGCTACATAGTGAATTCAAAGTCGGCCCAGACTACATAGTGAAACCCTGTCTCAAAAAAACATACAAAAAAGAATTTCACTTAAGCCTCATAATAATTTAAAAGAGCCATAATTGACCCCATTTACAGATGAGAAGACTGGAGCTTAGAGAAGTTGATTAGTTTGGCCAGGGTCACATAGCTGGAAGGGCCAGAATTCAAACCCAAGTTGCAAAACTTCCTTTCTACTCACACTAAATACCTTATAGGCACTGCTTCTTTTATGATCATTATTAGCTCAGTTGTACAACTCAGAAATCAAAGCTAGGAGAAGTCACAGAGTGAAAGGAGCCAAGATTCACCTGGATTCTGGGAGGGGGAGCTCAGAGCCTGAACTGATGAGGTCACAATGTGGCCTTCTCAAGACAGGGCCAGCCAGGGCACCTAGCCAGAAGGCAGGGCAGAGGTAGCATGGGCTGTGGCCCCTGAGGTGACCAGCTCTGCCATGGGAAACAGCAGTTCTCATAAGAGGACCAATGCACCCAAGCAGGCCTGCGAGGAGAGGCCACCAGACATGCACGAGGCCCAGGGGCAACAGTTCTTCAGCCACTTCAAGCAGAAGAAGCTGAATGTGCGTGTGGGGTGGGGATGGGGGCTAGCAAGGGGTCAGCTGCCCTGGACAGGAGGGCAGGCAGGGATGCTGGGAGTTTAGACAGTTGTGGAGACATGAGAAGAGTTAGAGGTTTCTCATTGAGGATGAGGGTCCCAAGAGCCCACGTGGGTCTGGGTCTGGGTACTAAAGCCCAGAAAGGAGGGCAGGGATTCCAGAAATCAGAAGGTGCAGGAGACCAGGGTTGGGGGGCGGGAGGAGAGGCAGCAGAAAGGCAATTCTCAGCCGAGGTTGTGCATGGAGATCAGGCATGGGGAAGCAGCTCTCCAGGATACCAGCGAGGCTACGGACACAGAGATTTCCCTCACCCCTTCTCTCCAGTAGACAGGGATATCTCACCACAAGTCAGCCTGGGGTAGAAAAGGGTTTCCAGAAGGAGGCGGGGACCTGGGCCAGCAGAGACTTCGGGGAGGCTCCCTGACCTCCAGCAGGGCAGGCTGTGGTTTCCTGGGGCCTGATGTGACGGTGGGAGGCCTCCTGGCAGGCCAAGGAGAACACAGAGCATAGCTGTGAGGACCACGAGGGTCCCTGGAGAGGACCCAGGTCCTGGCTTGGGCCCAAAGCGCGCTGTTCCCCTCACGTCCTGCTCACCTCCAGGCCAAGATCGTGCTGCTTTTCCCTGTGGACAAGTGGCAGCAGCAGACTGAGGTGGCAGGTCTGGGTGTGCGGGCCCAGCGCCCCTGTGAGGACGCGACTGGTGTCCAGGCTGGCATCCCGGCATCTCACATGCTTCAAGGAGCCGGAGACGCCCCGGAACAGCGCGAGCAGGTGCGCAGGTACAAGCTGAGGGCCCAGGTCCTGCTCCTGAGGCTTAACTCGAGACTGCAAGATGAAGCCTACCGCGCCGCGGGGGGGGGGGCCAGATCTGGGGGCGGAGCCTCAGACTAGAGGGCGGGGCCAAAGGCCGAGCTGGGCCAGCAGCTACTGTTCTCCAGCCTGCGGAACCGGAGTGAGGCGGACGCCGAGTGCGATCACGGCAAGCGGCGGTAGCGCCACTCTCGCTCAAGGCCCTGAGTGCCCGCCCGGGTCCCGGCCTAATAAAGAGCGCATAGCAACCCTGTTAGCTCTGTTCCTGTCGCCAGGGTGCAAGCAAAGCTGAGGTCCAGCCAATGAAGGGATGAATAGGGCAGACGACGGGCAAAACCATGGACTGAAGCCAGAGCTGACTTTGGCTTCTCTTTCCTGTGACACAAGATCAGAACCAGAATCTGTCTCCCTAACACTCCGGGCCAGGATCAGTCCCTGCCGGCCCAAGAGAGATGAGCACCAATAAACCTAGGATTGTCAATAGAGGAGAGACCCATTTCTAGCAAAAGTCTGACATGTCCAAGAGGACGCAGCATTCAGACATCGCTCTTAGGCAGGAGGGTCCCACGGCCAGAAGGGAAAGGTGGCCACACTCAGATTTTTTAATCACTTAGCCCTCCTAGACTTCAAGACACCTCGGTCAAATTCAGCACCTGTCTCCCATCCCACCTTGTCCCATCCTCTTCCCATTTAGCCAAAGGCTTCTTCCAAATCCCTCAGCTGTCCAGAGAAGTTCACTTTCCTATCATAAGTCTGACTGGTTCTCCACTGCTCTCAGGGAAAATTCAAATATATTATTGAGAGATGCAGGTCCAGCTCCCAGTCTTGGTCTTCTCCAGTTAGGGCCTTGGTGGTTGCCCCTCACCCATGCTCTGGCCATACTAGCACATGGGGTCTCTAGTGTGAGACTCACTCCCAGCATCACTCAGAGAAGCCCCCCCAGCCATACTGGGTAGGAGGAGCCTGTGTCCCAAATCCAACTCCAAATCCTAAAGCCACCTCAGCCCTGCCAAAGTGGCAGCCTAACTTGCTGGGGCAGAAGTAGCAGGATGAAAGTCTCAGCTCAATAAAACCACAGGCCCAGTTTCTGCTTAAAAAAAAAAAATTTTTTTTTTTGAGACAGGCTCTCACTATGTGACCCCAGGCTGGCCTCAAACTCACAGTGACCATCCTGCCTCAGCCTCTCAAGTGCTGGGATTACAAGCATGCACCACCATGCCTGGCTAAAATACATTTTTGTCACTCAACACATCTCTTCCTTCACAAAGACTGCCATCAGGCTAGCTGGAACATGACCTATGGCATATCTGACTGCCCTTCCATCTACATGACTACGATTAGAGTACCCAAGCTCATCTGTGCATGCTCAACCCAAACTGGCCCCGTCAGCCCCTTCCCTGTGACTGCAACTCAGGAGCTGAAAGAGAACATGTTTTATACTTGAATATGCACTGGCTGAAGCCAGTCTTCAGAAGGAAAAAACAATGCAGGGGCTGAGGATATAGTTCCGCAGTGGAGCACTTACCCAGTGTGCACAAGGCCCTGGGTTCCATCTCCAGAACCACACACACAAACACACACAAACCCACAATGCAAAGGCAGCACACATCTGGGTTCCCAACCCTGCAGTCAGATCCTGCTCCTGAGTTCAGCAGAATCTTTAACTGCTAACTAAAATGGTTCTAAGAGAATGAGCTCTGCAGAAACAAGAAGTGGCCTCTTTCCTGTGAGGGTTACCACCCCTTTTTGGAGGAAGAAACAGCACAGAGAAAGAAGGACAAGCTCAGGGTTGGGCAGTGAGCTTCAGAACTGCGTCACAGCTGGGACTCTGTGGCGGATACACGGGCCACTTAGGGCTGAGCACCAGGAGTCCTCTGAGCAGCTGTAGATGTGAATAGGAACTTTCTCTTCAGCACTGAGAGTGGAAGGGTAAAATCTACAGCCAAAGGACAGCAGATAACCCAAAGCGATTGTATTGAGCATCTGAGGTCAGACCATGGATATTCAAATCCGTGGAGAGGGCAATGGTCTAGGGAGTTTTTATGGGGGTGGGGCGCGCGCAGAATATTGGCAGTGTGGAGTACTGAGGTCACAATGAGTCCGATCCAAGTTCTATCTTCTTTGACCATACCCTTCCACTTCCACAACCAGGAACCGGTAATCAGGTGAAACACCAGGTTAGAAGCAGCCGGGGACTAAGGAAGGACTGTGCCCAAGGGGGGACTATATGTTCTGATGGCCTTGCCACTAAGCCCCTTCCTCTCCAGGGCTCCGCTCCTCCCAGTAGCTTTTCCATACTGAAAAGGATTTGGTTTGACCCGTTTGTCCTCAGCATCAGCCAGGCCCGAGGGGACAGAGGAGAGGCGAAGGGCAGAGGCGAGTCCTGTGAAGGTCCCTGTGCCCTGACTCCTAGAGAAACCGGCGGAACAGAACCGGAAGCCAGGGGCGGTTCCGCTCTACCGGAAGAGGTGGTGACTTGAGGCCAGTGGGCGGAGTCAAAAGAAAGGGACCGGGATCCAGCCCTGGAAAGGAGAGACGTAGGGATAGGCTAGGCTCTTTGCCGAGAAGGTGGCATCTGTGTCTGGTAGCCTCTGGCCCCGCCGGGCGCCCTCACTGGGCCACGTTGCGGTAGTCGTGGACCACGGCTCGGGCTTCACCAAGGCGGGCTTCGCGGGCGAGAGCCAGCCGCGCGTAGTGCTCAAGAGCTCCAGCCTGGTGTCCAGCTGGGACCGGCCCGTGCTGCCCGACGCTGCGGATAGCAAGCTGGCGGGCGGCGTGGCTCGCGCACATCCCATCAAGCACGGCGTGGTGGTGGACTGGGAAGCGCTGGAGGGGCTGTGGGAGCGCCTACTGGTGGGGGGCCTGCAGGTGTGCCCGGAGCAGTGGCCTGTGCTGGTGAGCGACTCGCCGTCAGCGCCGCCCGAGGCCCGTGAGAAGGTGGTGGAGCTGCTGTTCGAGGCCTTGGCGGTGCCCGCGTGCCACGTGGCCAGCACGGCGCTGCTGGCGCTCTGCTCTGCCGGCGCGCTCAGCGGGCTGGCGGTGGAGGCAGGCGCGGGCGTGTGCCACGTGACGCCTGTCTACGCGGGGCATTCGTGGCTCCAGGCCACCTTCCGGCTGGACGTGGCAGGCAGTACCCTGTCGCGCTACTTACGAGAGCTGCTGGTAGCTGCGTGCCCCGACCTCCGACTGCAGGGCCTGCCGCGCAAGACCGTCACACAGCTCAAGAAGCGCTGCTGCTACGTGTCCCTGGACTTCGAGGGTGATCTTCATGACCCTGCCCGACACCATCCGGCCAGTTTCCGAATGGGCAATGGGAGCTCTGTGTGCCTCGGCAGCGAGCGCTTCCGCTGCCCGGAACCCATCTTCCAGCCGGCTCTGCTAGGCCAGGCTGAGCTGGGGCTACCCACTCTGGCCTTCCAGGCACTACAGAAGATGCCCACGACGCTACGGAAACGGCTGGCCGACACTGTGGTGCTGGCCGGCGGTTCCACGCTTTTCCCTGGCTTTGCTGAGCGCCTGAACCTAGAGCTGGAGGCTCAGTGCTGCCGGCACGGCTACCCGGCCCTACAGCCCCGCCTGGTGGCCAAGTCTGGGCGCGGCACGGCTGTGTGGACTGGAGGCTCCATGGTGGCCTCCTTGCACTCTTTCCAACGCGGCTGGATGACCCGGGCCATGTACCAGGAGTGTGGCTCCAGGCTGGTGCACGAAGTGTTCAACTGACTGGGGGGAGGGGGATGTGGTGCCACCAGGGGACATTACAGGGACAGAGGCCCCAAGCTGAACTGCAGTTCTTCAGAGCAACAGCACCAAATAAAAGAATCTGAGTCTGGAGTTGTCAAGTGTGGATGGGCCACCCCCACCCTCATCCCTTTCTGAGCTAAGTGCAGGTAGTTGCGGGGTTGGGCCCACATTTTGACAGGCAGTACAAATCCCCCAACCACTGCCAGTTTAGAAAGTGCCAGTCTAGCTGGCACTAAGACCAGGCCCCTAACAGTGCTCCACCACTCAACTACTATTTTTTTTTTTTTTTGCAGTACTAGGGATTGTTCTGAGCTACATGCCAGCCCTTTTTTATTTTTTTATTTTTGGTAACAGGAATTAAACTCACAATCTTGTACTTGCCAGGCAGGCACTGTGTCACTGAGCAATACCTCTGGCCCTGCCCCTTTTTATTTTTTGAGACAAGTTCTCACTAGGCAGGGCTGGGTCTTCACATTCTTTCCTTAGCCTCCTAGAGTGCTGGCATTACAAGTGTGTGCCACCAAGCCCGGCTTTTACTTTTTTATTTTGAGACAAGGTCTTGCTAAATTGTCCCAAGCTGGTCTTGAAATTGCAGGCCATCCCTCTTAGGCTCCCAAGCAGCTGGGTTAAACAGGCGTGGGCCACTGAGCAAGCTTGTTTGGTGCAGCAACACTTGAAAAAGCTACTAAATTATATGTGAAAGCAACTAGGAGAAATCTAGCTCACTGTGTGCTAAGGAGGACCTTGACTCTGAGGGTGTTTCCTTTTCTATGTAAAGCAGGGTCAAGGCACTAACCTGGGCCTGCTCCCTGCTCCCTTCCCATCTTCTGTAAGAGCTATGGGCCAAAGACAGTAGACACATTTCTTCAACACTGAAGGCACCTGTAATCCCAGTGCTTGAGAGGCTGAGGCAAGAGGATCACCTCAAGTTTGAGGCCAGCCTGGACTACACAGTGAGAACCTGTCTCACGAAACCAAATTACAAAAGGACTGCTGGAAGGGAGGTATGGCTTGCTTTTCTGAAGTAAGAGCCCTGTTGGCACTGTCTACACTTGCACAAACTGAGGTCTCCACATATCACACAAGCTCTTGCCTGGGCACAAGAGCTATTCCCTTTTGTCCTCAATTCAGGTACGAACCAAACTAGCACACACCACCAATGGGACATGTGTTAGCACAACCCCCTGTCCCAGGCCTCCCTGCTGGGGTACTGGCTAATACCAAGAACAAAAATGGTAATGCTGTCCTAGGTATTGTTTAGGGTGCTGCAAATAGAGCAGAGAACAACACAGACAAAAATCCCCGCCTTCACTTTCATTTAATTGTGACAAGAGGTGGGTTCATTATCCCTGGTTTACAGATGGGGAAACTGAGGCCCAGAGAGGTTAAAAGGGCAGAGCCACAAAATGAAGCTGCTGGCATTGGAACCCTGGCCTCTAGCTCCACAGCCCTGCTCAGCAGGTGTGGGTCCTCCCACACGGTCCCACCACTCACCAGCTTGGTGGTGTCCATGGCAGAGAGCACAGCTCGGTTCAGCGCCTCCAGCGCAGCCAGCACAGGCCGGTAGACACCCAGGTGCTTTGAAAAGTAGTCTGTGGGCAGAAGCAGCACTCAAGGACATAGCCCCGCCACCTCCATAACCTGAATGCTGCCCACCTGGGATTCCATAGCCACCAAGCAGACCTCATGCTGAACTGGCCCATCCTGTCCTATCAGAAAGCCAGGTCCTTTGCCACACCCACCCGTCCAGGGTTCCCGGACACCAGGGCTCCTGTGGGCCTACTCACCACACAGTTTCTCCGTCTCTAAATTGCTGTGGGGAAAGAAAAGAGCCTGAGATTTGGGCCTGGCAAATGGGTATAGAAGCCATGGCCCACACCACCCAGCTCCCAGCTCAGCTGGGCAAGGGATCTACTGGGATGTTTGCCTGAGGAATGGGGGAAGCACTGCAGATAAAGAACCCAGCCCAAATTTTGGGAACCTTAAATGCCAATCTAGGTCTGGAATTTATCCTAAGGAGACAGGAAAGGGGGGCAGCTGTGTACATAGGAGACGTCTGTGCACCCAGGAAGCGTGAAGAGGAGGGTACATTTGTGTCAGGATGTGTGGATATGGGTGCACACGTAGGAAGGTGTGTGTGTGGATGTGTGCACCTGCACCCATGGGTGGAGGCCCTGCTGTCCCCAGGCATCCTCTGGCTCCTGCAGGAAGGGGGAATGGAAGGGCTGAGCCATGGGTGGTGACTCAGGCCTGGCTATTTTGGGGCCCCAGCTGGAAGCAGCCTAGCCGGCAAAGCTGAAGCTGGGATAGGTGGGCGGGTAAAGCTGGCATGGAGCCTTGGCACCTTTCTCATTCTACCCCTCATCCTCTAAAAAGAACTGAGGCAGCAGGAGACCCAGTGGGGTTGCACAGCCTGGCCTGGCATCCACCCCCAGCTCAGTCTTGTACTCGGTACTCACTCGGTGGGATGCCCTTCAATGCCGCTGAACAGTTCCTGCAGCTCCCCTGGGCTGAGAACTCCATCAGCAAAGTAATTCTGGAATTCCTCAAAGGAGAGCTTACCATCATCTGTGGGAAGCAGGGGCAGAGTTGCTATCCCCGAGCCCTATTTGCTCCCTGGGCTCCATGTACCCCAGCATCTCACAAGCAGCCAGCCAGGTGGGATGGGATTCTGAGCTCAGTGAGGACCCTAACTGTTGAGGACAGAAGGACTGGAGTCTCCAGAGGAATCCACTGAAGGGAACAGGGCCCACTCGGTGCCTGGCAATGGAGACATTGACTCAAAAAATGTTACCAAGTGGAGAAAGAATGAACACAGCCTGTGACACAGCCAGTGCGTGGCAGGGCTTCATTGGAGAGGACTGGGAGGGACAGCTGCACTGCAGGGCAGAGGAAACGATCATGCTCCAGAACCAGGGCTGTCACAGAGAAGCCACAGGGAGGCAGATGAGTTCTCCTCACAGCAGCCTCTGTAAGCAGCAGAAGGGAACGAGCTCCCAAACCCCAAACTGGAGTGGGAAGACCAAAGACAAGGGATTTGCTCTGAATGCCGGGCAAGGTCTCTGAGCGGGAGGTGGGAGCTGGAGGATGGGGAGGTGGGAGATATTTAAGGCGTGGGGTTAGGGAGCCCCTGAGCCTCTCAGATGGACTGCCCAGTGACAGCATGTATCCTGTCAATGTGTTGGGATAAACTTCCCATTAATCTGAAGACACCCAAGAAGAGGTAGGGGACACGACTCTGTCTCAGGAGGCTGGAACACAAGGTCTGAAGACCCCAAGTGGGGTGAGCATCAAGACAATCAGCTGCCCCAGCTGGCCAAGCGGCCCAGTGGGCTGCTCTGGGTCCTCTAGAGTGACACGCTGTTGCACGCTGAGTTCCCTAAGGACTCTTCCAGACCAGACCTGAGATTGTCCAGGCCCCAGCAGGAGGAGCTCATTCTGTGGACACTGGATTCACCTTTATCCCTGCCCAAGGCTGGGTTTCACTGTGTACTCCAAGCCCAGCCTGTCTATAGATGGTGGGTCGAGAAGAAAGTTAAGGTGGCCTCTGAAAACATAAGTACCTCACAACGCCACCTTGTCCTACCCTTCCAAGCCCCTCACACACACAGGCCCTTTGCCCACAGACCTGGGTTCAAAGTGCCCCTAGTTAAAGGATGTATGATCACTGGTAACTTGCCTCAGCTCCCTGAGTGGCTACTCCTTTGGGAAATGGGTGAGGAATTCCAACCAATTAGGGTGGTTGTGTGGACAGAGGAGGTTGGGCACAGGAGCCACCCATCTCTGTGCTGGGAACGTGGAGAAAGTAAGCCCTCACCTCCAGTCTGGGGACAAACCCCATCTCCTCTGCCCTTAGTCCTGCCAAACTTGTCTCAGATCAGAATGCTTTCTCTGGGCAGGATGCCTTGACTGATTTTCCTATGTGGGGCCCACAAGACCTCTATGTCCCTCATTCCACCCCCATCAAGATATCCAAGGAAGCCATCCACACTCACCATTCTTGTCTGCTCTGCGGAAAACCTAAGGGACAAATGGGTATTAGAGGACACTGTGCAGGGGGGAACTTGAGAGGCCAGAGGCCCCACCCAGCCCACAGGGCCCCAGCAGGCCTCCCTGCAGGAGCTTCCCACCAACTGGGTGCAGGAAGCACACACAGCGGGTAGGCACTTGCTCCCTTCTCCTGCAGGGCTGGGCCCCATAGGGCTCCAGGCAGCTCCCTGCATCCCACCTCCACAGTCCAGCCTGAGTCCTGCCTGATGCATCATGATGCCTTTGGCCCAGGCCCAGCAGGAGGAAGGCTGGGAAGATGGGCCAAGATGCGTCCAAGCACCCTGGGCAGCCCTCCCAGACCTGCACCCCAGCTCTGCTAGTTGGCTGTCCAGTCTCTATCCCAGTCTCTGCCTCTCTGAGCTGTTTCCTCTCTGCAGTCACTAATCCTTTGCGGGGGTGGGGGGGTGGGGGGGACGACTTCAGTTTTCCCACTAGCACAAGAGGGAGAAGCCTGGGGTTAACATTTTCAGGACTGGGTTCTTATGCAGGCGAATCAGTGAGCCTCTGGCCAGATGTGTGCATGTGTGTGCAAAGGGGAATGAGGGTGGCAGAAGGTAAGGGTCCAAGATTCAATTTACAGAGAAGCAGAGATGAAGACAAAGGCAGAGTGGGGGTGCAATCAAGACCAGAGACTCCCAGGTGCCCTGCAGCTCAGGAAACCGAACCAGGAGGTGTGCTCCAGCCCTGACAGAGTGCCCTTGGTGCTGCTGATCCTAAGCACCAAGCTCCACTGACGCCCTGAGTCAGTGAACCCATCTCACCCCTAGGCCGACTCAGAGAAGGCTTGCTACTGGCTTGGGATCACACAGCAGCCCAGCCAGGCAGGCGCAGGTGGGAAAGATGTACACGATTGGGGTGGGGGTGGGGACAGACACAGGGCTGTTAAGCTGGGAATGATGACACCTGAGGCCACTCTGTCATGCCTCTGCCTATAAATGTGACCTGGGTGGGACAAGGTCTTTCAGGCCTTAGTTTCCCCATCTGGGAGGCCAGAGGGTCAGGTCTTTCCAGGCTGGACTGTGGTCAGGTGCTGAGTCACTGGGGGCAGCGGGGAGGGACCTCTGGGGTGGAGACAGAAGAGGGCCAGCAGGGGCTGAAGGACAGGAAAGGGGGCTGGAGCAGCAGGGTCACCTGCCGCGGGGCGGGGGCACCTGGCCTACAGAGGATTCCTGGCAGCCCTTACCAACTGCAGGTCGCTGCTGCCTTTGGGTCGGGGTGCAAGGGGCCCGGGGGCAGCACTGGGTCAGGAGAAGCTCCAACATGTGTCCAGGCTGCCCTGCCCCGTGAGCCCAGCCCGGGGCTGCCACACGCAGGGGCTGCCACTGTTGCTCAGGGAAGTGCGGCCAGCCCCTGCCCCCACCTGCCACACAGATGGGGTGGGCTTGGGGACACCGGCGGAAGGGGCAGTGTCACTGGGGCAGGGACATGGAGAGACATGGAGAGGAAGAGACAGGATGGGGGACACAGCAGAGAGATCAAGATAAGGGAGACCTCGAGATGGAGAGTAAGGTCAAAGAGAGATAATGAGAGGGACAGAGACCCAGAGAGACAGAAGGGCAGGGCCCAAAGACCTGGAGACTCGGACACTGACACAGGGAGGAAGGAGGCACAGAGGCGCGGGTGGGCAGGGACAGAGACAGAAGACCCCCACGCCCCACTCACGTCCTGGAACAGCGCGTGCCCAGCAAGCCCGGCGGCAGACGCTGGGGGCCGTGGGGGCCCAGGCGCGGGGGCCCGGAGCAGGCACACGGCGAGCAGCCCTGTGCATGCCATGGTGCGCTGCGCTCGGTGGCTCCGCCAGGCTGTAGCTCCCTCCCGCTCGACGCCACCGCTGCCGCCGCGGCCCCGGCTGGGGGTGGGGCGCCCGCTCATTGGCGCTGGCGCGAGCGCGGCCCCGCCCCGCGCCCCCCCCCCAGGTCTCCCGCCCCGCTCTCGGCCTCGGTTTCCCGGTTCCAGCACCAGTTCTTCTGCCAGAGGCCCCTGGAGGGGCAGCCACTGCGAAGCAGGGAACGCCCAAGGGGTCACTTCCAGTCAGGGCGTTGGAAGCCAATAGGGGCTCGGAGAGTGCAAAACACGGGTCCCACCCCTGGGCACTTGCTTTCTGCCAAGTAGGAGTGACAGTGGACAGTGGACACCTGTGCCAGGTTGTGTGAGGCTGCGTCCATTACAAGGGCTTGAAATAGGGGTTGGCTTGGAACACCCATCTAAAATACAGGTCGGGGGCTGGGGATTTAGCTCAGCAATGTAAGCACCTGCCTGGCAAGTGCGAGGTGGGTAACAAAATAAGTAATAAAATACAGGGGCTCCAGGTCACCCTCTCCGGGCTCTAAGGTCAACTCAATTTAGCCTTCTTTGCCTCCCCTCCCATTTTGGTCCTCACCTCAATCTGCTCAATACAGCAGCGGAAGGAGCTTGCTTGCTTGAATTTCTGCTGCACTGGGAACAAATGAATCAGGGCCTCGGCACTGAGCTACATTCCCACTCCATTTATTTATCTATATATTTATTTAGCTCTCACAAAGTTGCCCAAACTGGGTTCGAACTTTTGATCCTCCTGCCTTAGCCGCCCTGTGCCGGGATTGCAGGTGCCCATCACTGCACCTTAGACAGATTTAAAAACTGAAACAGGATGTGGTTCCAGCCTTAGATGGTGCCTTCTTGTCCCCTGAATAACACCCAAGATGGTCTCTCCTCTGGCACTACTCAAGTCAAACTTTGTCACTTGTTTCTCTCAGCTTTTTAGGATTGTTCTACTCTGTCCCAGGGCCTTTGTCTACTCACCTGCTTGCTGTGCCCCTTTCCTTCACCCTTACTACCCCTACAGTACTCAGTTCGAGCACCACCTTATGGGAAGCTCCCCCAATCTCGTTTGTACAGGTCAGACCTAGAGAGCACCATGAAGGGAGGAACACGTGCTCCCCCAGATAGGAAGCACCCCACACAGATACAATTAGCCTATGCATTTGCAGCATGCTTACTAATGCACAAAAGCAGCTGGATAAAAACAGCAAACTGATAGCAGGGGCCTCTGCTGCTGGGAAAGAAGGAAGCTCACCTATTACTCTGTGCACCTTGGAAACATGCCAGATTTTCTACAAGAATATTTACTGGATCAAAATAGGAAAATGTGGTGACAAAGCCTTCCTTTCTTGGTGTCTTGAGACTCAAATGGGGTTAAACCAAGTAGGGACAGGGACAAGGGAAGTGGAGAATGGGCATTTTCTCCAGCAATCTTTCCTCCCCTCAACCTGACATGAAGTAGAGTCCCAACGCCCGGCCTGAACATCTTCAAAATATTTATTAAAACCAAAGCAGGAAGGAACGGAGCTGTTAGGAGACAAATCAAAGTGCAGATTGGAGGGTAGGGCGGAGCAATAAGTTGAGGAGGGCCTTCAAACACCACAGGAGGGGTCCCTCAGTCTGGCTGGGGGAGCCCTTCACCTGCCCCTGCTGCTCACCCTGTCAGTGAAGGTTCCCACTCATCTCTCCCATCTCATGTCCATCCTGGGGGTAGCCGGGGCCCTGAAGTGACCCTTAGGAAAGGGAAGATCCCTCCATCCACCCATGGCTGTCAGTCTGTCTCCCTCCCTCCCTTTCCCAATAAATAAATCAGTCAGACATTAGCTTCTATGGGGTCGGGCAAAAGAACAGCTGAGGGACCCCTGCCCTTGCTCAGGGGTACACGGAGTTGGGGTCTCAGCCCCACATCCCTCCCACCTTTTGCTCCCCAGGCTTGCCAAAAAGGCCTCGATAAATAAATAACGCTCTGTTAAAGCTTCAATCAGAAAAACTTTTTAAGACAGAAGTGCTCTCACTGTCCTGCAAACCCAGCCAGCCAAGGCCTCGCCACCTGGCCTGGTCAGTGCACAGGATTCCAGGGCAGGTGGCAGCCCTGGGCTTCATTGAGCCCCTGGAGCAAGAAAATCAAAAGTGCAGTTAGAGCCCCCCATACACACATATGAACTTGCACACATGTGTGCACGCACAGACATGCTCACCTTCATTCCCCGGAACATGCGTGCATACATGCTCACACACCATACACCCTGAGTACACACACGTGGGGTGCTGGGTGCACGCACATACACACCATGAACACAGTCATCACTCTTTCCCTCCCTGGCTTTCTTTGATCTCTGGGCGCCAGCCAGACCCCAGAGCCAGAAGCTACTGGAAAAAGGAAAGAGAATATAATTATACTTTTCCAACTGGGTTGGAAGGATGGCCTGGGGCAGGGGCTCCAGGGCTGCAGAGACAGGGTGGGCATCTCAGAAGACCCTGCCCCATTAGGGCCTGTCAGAAATCCAGGGGGGTCAGGTCCCCAAAGTCACAATCAAAGAGGTCTCTGATGCCCTCACCCTCCTCAAGGCCAAAATGATAGTCAAGGGCCTCATGGGGCGGGGAAAGACTGATGAACTCCTCAGGAAGGAGCCCAGGAAAGTCCTCCCGTACATGCTCCAGGAGCGAGTCAGCAGCGACCAGCGGGGACAGGTGATCCTCATCCACAGGGGCCCGCAGGGCACTCATCCGTGACAACAGTGGCTCTGGGGAAACAGGGATAGACCAGGGATGGCCCAGTAGAGACAAAAGGGGCCTGCTGTACCTGTCTGCCCACCTGCCCAGCAGGGGCTTCACCCACCTTGCTCCAAGCTGAGAAGGGACTGGCTGGGATCCATGGCAGGGGATGAGGGGGGAGATGATGATGGTGGCACTGGGGTGACAGCATCACTTGTCCTATCCTCCTCCCCAGAAGCTGCCTCCTGGGATGTGGTCTCTGCAGGGCTGACTCCGCCTGCACTCTCCTCAGGACACAGGAAGACATCAATGGGGCCTTGTTTGCTCTTAAGGGAGATCTGAAAAGTCTAGGTGGAAGCAGTGTGCCGGTTAAACTGAGGCCCAGGTGACCACCATCCCAGTCTACCCAGTCCTGGAGTCCCTGGCCTCACCTCTGAAGAATCCACAGCTTGCAGTTGGGTCTCTGGAGGGGCCTTGATCACCATGACCATCTGCTCCGCAGGGTCTGCAATGCTACGAAGGTCCTGGCAGGTCACATAGGCCAGGGTTGGTGCAGTCAAGGACCAGATGATTTTTGATCTCTGGGGGTACCATTTGACAGCTCCCAATGCAGGGCTCTTAGCTGCTTAGTCACCCCTTCCCTCTTGATCCTGGGCCCCCAGGCTTGCCACATAGATGGTACTCCAAACCTCATTCCCCTAAACTTCAACTGTCATATGTGTCGTGTGTCCACCTCCCATTTATTTCCAAGCTATTGGTAATCACTGGTAATCACTACCATCGTAACCCCACAGCAAATGCTTCACACAACTCCAGGTCTGCTGCTGGCAATTTATGATCTCACTGTCAACTGACAGCTGTGCTTCAAAATTTGTCTGTGTGTGGAATTGGGGACTGAACCCAGGGAGCACTGAGCTGCATCCCCAGCCTATTCCATTTTTTGTTTCAAGACAGAGTCTTGCTAAATTTCCCAGACTGGCCTCAAACTTTCAATTTTCTTTCCTCAGTCTCCCAAGCATCTGGGATTACAGTCATGTGCTACATCACACAGCTGTGAGTTTATAAACACAATTTTGGTATCCACTAAAGAAACATTTAAACGAAGTTTTTCTTTTTATGACTAAAAAGCAAAATCTTAATATCTCTAATTTTGAAGCTAGACTATGTGCTGAATCACTGCACTAAATGTTGGAGCCAGAGATTTAGCTCAGCGGCTCAAGCACTTGCCTGATAAGCACAAGGTTGTGAGTTTAATCCCTGGTATCTGAAAATAAATTAAAAAAATAGACAGATAGTTTGCTATTGCTGGTGTTGTACTATGCTTTTTAAAGGTCTTGCTATATAGGCTAGGATGACCTCAAACTCAAAAATCTTCCCGCTTCAGCCTCTCAAACTGCTGGGATTACAAGTGTGGGCTAGCATGCCTAGCTAGCTTTTTTTGTTTAATCTGCACAAATTTAGGATTAGCTATTACTCCCCTTTTATAGCTATTATCTCCTCTTTTACAGATGAAACTGACACCCACAGTGGTTAGGTAACTTGTCATATCACGTGATCAACAGATGTAGAGCCAGGACTTGAACCCAAAGCCACAGCCCTCTCTGAAACCAGGGCCTAGTCCCACTTGCCATGGCCCCCACCTGCCAAGACTGCCCTTCACACCCACCCCCTGACAATCCAAGGATATCGCTGGCTGTCAGAGTCCTCGGAGAGCAGCTGCAGCTGCGTGGTACAGATGTGCATTAGGTGGTCCAGTTGCTGCTCACTCTCCTGCAGCTGCCGGAGGTCCTGGGTCAGCCCTTCAAGCCGCCCGCTGCTCCCCACTGTGGTCTGGCTGCCCCTGTGGGGAGGTGTGGGACAGGGAACGATTAGCAACTCCAAGCCCCTCTGTCCATCAGCCCTGGACCCCAGGACAAAGTTTGCTACTGCTCCTGCAGTGTGGGACCCAGGCAAGCCCTTTCCCCTCTGGTTCCAATACCTCAGCTGGGCTCCAAATCAGAATGGCACAGATTTAAAGCCTGGCCTGTCAACACTCACTCACATATCCCTACTAAGGGACAGAGTAGGTAAATGATGGCATGGACAGGCCATGGAGTGTGAAGTAGCTGTCTTAAAGGATGAGAATAATAAAGGGTACACTTGAAATCATTTCCAAGATATGTTGTCAAGTAAAACACAAATGATGCAGAATGCAGTGATCTACCAAAAACCGGAAAGGTAGGTATGTCACAGACAGAGAGCAGTACAATGGCCGGGAAGCAAGGCAGGGAGGGAAAACCAAATCAAAAGCTATCAAGAATAAATATTAGTGCCAAACAAATCTCATGGATAGCAATAGAAGCCTAAATAGTGGTCACCAGCTGGGAAGGGATGCAGAAGAATCTTCTGGCAACCAGTATTCTTTATCCTGATCCAGTGGTGGCTATACAGTGAACAAATATGTAAAGCTGCACTGCATCAGACCGGCAAGGTTTGTGTACCTCAGTGTCTATCACCCTAGGAAGCCACTGCCCTGCTGAGCCTCAGTCTCCCCATCTGTAAGGCAAGGATGCAGGCAACCAAAGGCAGGTACTTCTGCCTGGCTCCAAGCCTCTGCCTGCACTCCTTTTTGGCTGGTACCTACAGCCACTGGATGTGGTTCTTAGACTTCTTGGCAATGAGTTGGATGCCCTCAAGGACGTTGGTGATATCATAGATGCGCCGTTTCTGCACCTTCAGCACCTCAGCTGCCCAGTTCAGGTCAACAACGCCATCAGCTGAGCGGCTCAGCAGCTCCAGGAAGCGTTTGGTGGTCAAATTCAGTGATGTCTCATAGCGTGATTTCTCCCCCGGGGATTTCACACCTGGTATGGGGATGGGAAGGCAAGATGGGGTCCTCACCCCTCCCACTCTTAGCCACATCTGCCTGCTGGGTAATGAAGAGAACAGGATGATGTTCTAGGGACACATAGCTCCTTCCCCTTGATGACACTGAGCAGGGCCAAGAGGGGAAGAGGCCCCATGGCCACTGCCTGTCAGCCACAGCACTCCTCTTCTGGCAGAGGAACTCTCCAACCCCAAGGCCACTCCTGCTGCCTGCTGGGCCCCCGGAAGCCTGGCTCAGGCCCAGGCTTGACAAGCTAGATTTTAGTGTACAGGCCTATATGCCTGTCCACACCCCAACCTGGGCCTGTCCAGCCTAAGTTCATGGTACCTTTTCCCAGGTGGCGGCCTCTGCCCCAGACTGGCCCACTGCTCTCAGCCAGGTACTGATGGTCAGTTTCCAAGTCCAGCCTCCGCTTCACCTGCAGCAGGCACAATGGGAGGATGCCCAATAAGGAGAAGTGAGGCCACAAAGCCTCAGCCGAGGGGCCTGTTTCTCTACTAGGGTGCCTATGTAGAGAAGGGAGAGATCTTGGGGGACACAGCATGAAGGTGATAGCCATATCACATAGGAAACTCAAGTAGAAGGCAGTAGACCCGAGTTCAAGCCCTGTCTCTACCACTACCACTGTGGGGGCTAGTGGTAGTTTTAAAATGTACCTGCAAAAAGCTGTTTTGGCTGTGACATGCTTAACACAGATTCTACCACTGAACTATACCCCTCACCCCTCGTCCCTACGTCTGCAAATTTTTAATACTTCTTTCAAAAGCTGAGAGCTAACTCTCTTCTTAAATACAGGCTGGATCTGGCTTCTAAGGAACAGAATGTGGTGACTGCTCAGACCAGATGACCGAAGCGCCAGAGCTTCCTCTTGGCTGTCTCTAGTGGATCATTCACTCTGTGGGAGTGGCTGCCAGGTCAGACAGCTCAAGTGGCCCTACGGATGGACCCAGTGCAAGGAACCAATACGTATGTCCATAGTAATGTGGGTAAACATTAGAAGCAAATCCTTTGACCTTAATTAATGATGACTTCTCTTCTTGATATTGGGAATAGAATGCAGGAGTACTCTATTACTGAATTATACCCCCAGCCCCTTTCCTGTCTTTTGTTCTTTGAGACAGACCTAAGTAGTCCAGGCTGGCCCTGAACCCACCTGCTCCAGGCTGGAGTGCCACCTAGCCTATTTTATGTTAAGACAGGATCTCACCAAGTTTCCCAAACTGGCTTCAAACTTGTAATCTGCCTGCCTCAGCCACCACGTTCAGTTAGTCATACCTTCTGACAGTAACTAGGGCCATCATTTTGGCTGCAATTTCAGAAGAGACCCTCGAAGCTAGCCATGATGGCACATGCCTGAAATCCCAGCAGGATACCTGCAAGTTTGAAGCCAGCCTGGGCTACAGAGTTTAAAAAACAAAAATGGGAGAGAGAGAAAAAAGAGCTCCCTCCCCAAGCCTGAACTTCCCAGCTAAATGTCCCTTGAATTCCTGACCCACAGAAATTGCATAATAAACGTTTGTTATTTGAAGCCATTTAGTATACAGATCCCTTGGGCAAATCACTTCCTCCGGTTTTGACTATTCTACACATCTGTAACCATGGCAACAGTTGATTCCATGCAGTATAGTAACAGCCCCATTTTACAGATAAGGCAACTGAAGCCTAAGGTCATATAGCCAGGAATGGCAGAGCCAGAATTCCTACCTAGCACTGTCAGAGAGGAAGCCAACCCTTATCTCTGGCTTAGCTCAGAGAGACTGGAGAGACTGTCCTGTGAGTCCCACAGGCAGCTCAAGTGCACCTTGTCTACACCTGTACTTGCTGCCCCCTCCACGACACATGCTTTCTGAATCAGATCCCATTAGCCCACCTGCCACCCTCTTTATATCCAGCTGCCACAAACTCATTACCCTACCACGCTCACCTCCTGCTGGAGAGTCAGCAGCCTCCGCACTGCCTGCCTACTCTATCTGACCCCTCTGCACCAGTGGTGCCCCTATAAGTGTTGCCATGGCCCTGCCTGAGACCTTCCTCTGGCTCCCTGTTGCTTTTACCCTTATCTGCCCTTGCTTCCCCATAAAGACTTCGAAGAAATCTTTGCCTCCAAGCCTTAGCCACTGCCAGTGTCTTGATCGCCCTTGGCCACCTTTCTCCTTCCCCTCTGTACAACTGCTGCTTCCTTCTCTGAACAGGAACCTGAGCCATTGCTTTTATTTTTTGTAGTACTAAGGACTGTAGACGGAGCCTTGAGCTAGGCAAGCCCTCTGCCACTAAGCTACACCCCCGGCCCTTTGTATTCTGAGAAGGGGCCTCACTAGAGTGGCCAGAGTGGCCCTTAGCTTGTGATACTGTGCCTCAGCCTCCTGAGCAGCTAGAATTATAGACATACAGAGGCCAGAGATGTCACAAGCAAGAGACCTTGCAGCTGTAAAAAACTAAGGCTGATCAGCATATCCTCAAAGATAGACTGAGAAGCAAAACAACAGGGTGGTATATGTATATAATCCTTTCTTGGATCACAAATCTCATGAACTTGCCTGGCAAGCGTGAGGTCTTGAGTTCAATCCCCAGTACCCAAAGATAAATAAATAAATAAATAAATAAATAAATAAATAAAACCTCATGAACTGCTGGGAATGATGGCACATTCCTACAATACCAGTTATTTAGGAGGCTGAGGCAGGAAGACAGAAAGTTTGAGGCCAGCCCAGACAACCTGGCAACTTAGACCTTGTATCAAAAAAATAAAAACCAAACAAGAGAAAAAGTTGGGAATGCAGCTCCATAGAAAAGTCTTGGGGTCAAACCCCACTATTGCAGAAAACAAACAAACAGCCTTAGGGAAAACAGGACATCTATAATCAGCCATTGGGAGGCTAAGGGAAAGTTACAAATTCAAGACTAGTATGAAGAACATAGTGCATTCAATCCCAGCACTCTGGAGGCTAAGGCAGGACTGCTATGAGTTCAAGGTTAGTCTAAACTACACAGCAAGACCCTGTCTCAGAAACAGAACCAAATAAAAACAAAATAAAAACAAAACAAAAATGACGCAAAGAAAAATGGATGGAATGAGATTCTGCCCTCAACTTTCAAGTTTTTTCTTCAATGCTGGAGAAGCAAACCCAGTGCATGCCAGGCAAGCAGTATGCCACTGAGCCATACCCCCACCCAACTTTCTAGTTGTTGTTTTTTTTTTTTTAACAAGGACACATACTCAAACCTTTAGAGTTTTTCTTTTTTGTTTTGTTATGCTGGAGACCCCATGGATTTCAGGATGCTGCAGGTGCTCTATCACTGAGCTATACCTCCAGGCTTTATTTTCTTTTTAATGGCCACAACAGTGTGGAGGTGGACAAGCAGGGTCAAAATAAATGGTTGAATTGTAAATCCCTGTAAACAGGAGGCACTCAACAAATGCTCACAGGGGCATGAGGCAAGCCTGTAGCTTATTTCATGGACTGCCCCCCAAAATGCCAGAGTAGAGTTGGTAGAGGCCAAAACCTGGACCTGTGATTCTGGCCTTCAGCTTCAGCATGTTGACAGTCTCAGCCCTGTCCACACAGAAAATGCCTGCAGGTCTCTAAGCAGGGGTAGGGGATCACACACTAACTCAGCAACTGTTGAATGAATAGCCACTGAGGCTGCCCCTGCCACCACCTGGCAGGGAGAGGGAAGCAGAGAGCATTTCTCTTAGTCCCAGTCCCTCCCTGAGTCTGCAGCTCAGCTTCCTAAAGCTAAGCACTAAAGGGTGTTGGGTCTCTGCAGCCCCCGGTCTGCTAAGTGCTTGTCATGCAGCTGAATGGAGGATATAACCTGCCCAGCTTGCAAGCTAGTATCCATACAGAGTATATAGGAGACAAGCCAGCTGACCAACCTCTGACACACACAACCTGCCCCATTCACCCAGTCATTTCTTTCTTTAACTACCACTAGTATCTCTAAGTCAAAACTCAGGACCGGGTCCCACCACTCAGCAGCTGGACTAAAGAAGGCCTCAGCTTCCCAATCTATACAAAGGGAGGTTGCTGACAGGGTTAAATGAGTTAATTGGGTAAAGTGCTTGGCACAGAGCCTGGCACAAAAAACATTTTCCAAACAATGGTGGCTGTTATTGTTATTATTATTAGCATCTTGGTGATTCCGGAAGGAAGGCAGCACCGGGCTCTGGGCCAAAGGGGTTGGGGGCCTTTCCAGGATGCCTCAGGGACCAGCTGCCACCCACACCCCCCAAAGCAGTTGAGCAGTTAGTCCAGGGCTCTGCCTGGCCCCTCCCACTTATTTCAGTCCTACTGCTGTGACCCCATCCTGCTTAGCCAGCCCCTGCCTGCTTGCCTGCCAGCCCCCACCTTCACCCACAGGCTACACAAGTAAAACTGGTCCCCACACCCTGTCCTGCAGCACACAGATCCAAGTTCCAGATCTAAGTCCCATCTCCTGCTGTTATTAGGCAGCTTCTTCTGTGCCCCTAATCTGAAATGAGCTCAAGATTCTTGCAGCTCAGGGATCAGGATGGTCTTTATCCAGAAATTTCTCTGGGAGCTTTTTGCATCCTGGCCTTGGGGGGTCGCCACCCCAGCTCCCATAGGCCCAGCCCACACACTCCTTCCACAGAGACTCAAGGGTCTGCCTGCCTGATTAATGAGGTTCCATGGCAACAGGGGCTGGAAGGGTGGCAGATGGAAGGACAGGCCGAGCGAGGGGATCAGCAGCTGGCCCAGGGCCCCTCCCCTGCAGAGAAGGCCTCCCAGCTACTCCTGAGGTCTGGAGGGCCAGGCATGCACCTGGCAGCCTAGCATCAAGGCAGGAGGGTCTCCTCCAAGGTTCTTGTAAAGGTCAGGGCACCCCCACCCCCGATCTCCGTCCCCTCCAATCCCAGGAGCCATGCGCACTGCTTAGCCACAAGTTCACATCCCGGTCCCACCACCTGCAGCTGTACGACCAGGGACCAGACACTTCCCTCTCTACGGCTCACTCAGTTCCCAGAATGAGTCAGATGGGAACAGTGACAACACTAAACTCAAGCAGGACTGTGAGTTTAGCTGGCCTGAAGTCTGCCAAAAGCCTGGCCTGCAGTAAGCGCCAGCTGAATACACGTGGGCCATTATCAGAGTCCAGTGCTCTAGACGCTGCAGTAGGAAGCTGAGGCCCTGAACGCAGGAGCAAACAGAGACAGGCCCGAGGTCACCCTGCACCCTGGGGCGGGGCTCTGAGGCGCAACCCAGGCTCTGCACCGCCCAGGCCGACGTCTCAGCCCTTCCTGCCCCCCGCCCCCACCGGGCCAGGCACTGGGCCCTCCTGGGTCCGTGCCGCGTGAGGTAGCGCCCTGAGCCCCTGGGGTCCATACCGGCGGGCGGCCGAGGGCCGGGCGCGGCGCGCTGGGTGGGGGCCGGGGCGCCTGCGGCGTGGCGAAGAGCAGTAGGTCAGGGTCGCGGGGGCCGGCGGCGGGCGCGGCGGGGCCGGTAGGGGCCTGAGGGGCGCTCGCGTCCTGCGCTGCGGAGATGATGACGATTTGCGAAGAGTCAAGCAGCCGCAGCGCACCGGCCCCGAGTAGGGCCTCCAGCGCTGGCGCGCATGGGCCACCCGCGGGGGCCACGGCCATGGCGCTCACGGCCCGCGCGGCCCCGGTGGCAGGCGGCGGCGGCGGCGCGGGCCCATGGCGGCAGGCCCCGGCGAGGGCTCGATCCCGCTCCGCCCCCGGCCGCCGCTGCCTGCAAAGTCCGGGCCACTTTTACGCGCCAAATCCTTTTTGCCGCGAAAGAGCCACGAGCCGCCGAGCGCTGTCGCTATTGGTTGTTCCTGGTGTGACGGAGTCGGCGGCGGCGGCCCCCATTGGCTATAGCTCACTGGACGGCGGCGGGGGGCGGGACCGGACAGCGGCGCGGGGCGGGGCAGCCAATCGTGGGGCGGGGCGCGCGCAGGCTTTGTCAGGGCGGTTCCTGGATGCCTACTTTCTCAGTCGCCAGTCCTGGCGGGCGGAGCCCGAGGCATGGGGAGACAGACGTCCTCTTCCCTACACTTCCTGTCCTGTGAAGTCTTAGGATCATCATCATATTTGGTTCTGCACACCTCACCGACAGCAAGACCCCACCTGACCCTCAAGCCCTCAGTCAGCGTGCACATCTTTAGCTCAGAGCTCCAGGAACTGCCCCATCTTCTGGATGCTCAGGCGCAGCCCAAAACCCTAGTCTCATCCACCACAACTCCTGCTCAACTTGACCCATTTACGCCCTTCATTCTCACATCCTGCTTCCCATCCGGTAGCCCACCGGGGCTGCCAGAAAATGCGGGATGGCCGCCCACGGAATCTAGCCTTTCCTAGAAGCCCATTTTACTGGGTTTTTTGTTGTGTTTTGTTTTGTTTTAGAAGCCCATTTTACCTGAGACCCCATCAGCAGCGGCACACGCCCAGCATCTGCCTGAGCTCATACCTAATTTAAAGGTTGAGAGCCCGCTCTGTGCCTCAGTTCACTGGCCATAAGGGGCTCACAGTGTAGTGAAAAGGGAGGAGGGGAGAGGTAATAGATGTGCACAACCTGATGGAAAGTTTTAAAAAAAACCCAAGTTAGGTCTTACAAAGGGAGGAAATGAAGGTGCAGACAGGAAAAGGTATTTAAACTAGAGGCCTGTGACATCATCAGCCATCTTGACCAATATTGTCCTCTGTTAGAGGCTTTCTGCCAGCACTGAGGACTGAAGTGTGAAAGGGCTACATAAGGCCTACAAACTTGCCTGCCCTCTGGTGGGGGTGACCTGCAAGAAGAAGGTAGCTAGGACACACACACACACACACAAAAATGAAATCCCTAGTCCCAGTATAAATAACACTTCCTCCAGGGAGCCCTCCAGGATCAGGGTCAGTCACTTCTTTCAATGCCCAAAGCTACTTCTGTCACACACACACTTTTTTTTTTTTTTTTTTTTTTGAGACAGAATGTCACTTTGCAGTTCAGAATGGCCTTGAACTCAC
Organism: Hydrochoerus hydrochaeris; assembly: GCA_004027455.1. Lineage (NCBI taxonomy): Eukaryota > Metazoa > Chordata > Mammalia > Rodentia > Hydrochaeridae > Hydrochoerus > Hydrochoerus hydrochaeris. Next base: position 23,944 of record PVLA01010099.1, on the reverse strand, counting down.
TGTGTAGTCCAGACTGGCCTCGAACTGGAGGTGATCCTCCTACCTTAGCCTCCAGAGTGCTAGGATTGCAGCCATGTCCCACCGCACTTAGCAAGTCACAATACTTTCTTCCCTACCCATCTGAGAGGTCTGAGAAAGCCTCCTTCCAACACTGTCCAGACAAGATGCTGAGAAAAGTCAGGAGTGAAACAGACTCACACTGAAAGTGAACTTGGATGCAAGATGGAGGCAAGGCCCCTAGCCCAGGCTAAGAATCACCTGCTAACTTGGGGATCATTCTAGCCCTACCAATTTAGAATCTAGATGCTCAGGAATTCATTTTAAACCATTTATGCCAAAGATTGAAATTTTTTGAAGTTTTTGTTTTTGTTTTTTTGGTACTGGAAATCAAACTCATCACCTCATGCTTGCCAGGCAGGTGCCATGCTGCTGAGCTATATCCCCAGCCCATTTTCTGAAGTTTTGCATGAAATTCATATATAGAAAATTCATACCTAGAAAAATTCAAGGAACAAGAATTTGAAAAGAAAACATTTCTCACCAGGCATGGTGGCTCGTGCCTGTAATCCTAGCACTCAGGAGGCTGAGGCAGGAGGATCATTGTGAGTTCGAGACCAGCCTGGGCTAAAAAGTGAGCTCAAGGCCAGCCTGAACTGCATAGTCAGACCCTGTCTCAAAAAGACTAAAAAAAAAAATTTCTTTCCAAAAATGGATCACCAGGCACTGATGGGTTAACAAGCACCCCATCCAGGAAATTTTTGTGTGCACTCACCTTTGAGAACAAATTGACCTATCTGTACTACCACACTGTGGAGTACAGTCTCAAAGTACAGCTTCTAAGGATGCTTTTTAGCCTCAGTTTTCTTGTCAATAAAATGGATACATAGTACTACCCCTGGCCCTTCTAGAATGCCAAGAGGAGCTGAGTATGGAGATGCACATCAATAATCTCAGCACTGTGGGAGGATGAGGAAAGAGAATTGGAGTTTTGAGTCTTTTTTTTTTTTTTTTGGAATTTTGAGTTATCAGCGGAATTTTCCTTTAAATCAGATTTTATTGGTTCATTTTAGATATATACATGATGATCACATTTATCATAGAAAATTTGTACCTGTACATGATCTAACTTGGTTTTATCATTTGTTTTCTCATTCCCTTACCCTCCCTTTAACCCCTTCTGTCCTCCCTATTTACAAAAACTTTGTTTCCATGTTTTCCTTCTTTTCTCATTTTCGTTCTTTCTTTCCCCCTCCCATTTCCTTAGCTCCCCTCCTCATTTGAACATTTTCTTCCTATTTTGCAATACCTAGTATACCTTTTTCACCTGGGGAATTTAGACAGACTGTCTTAAAATAAACAGGGTTAGGTATGTAGGTTAGTGTGAATGTCCTGGGTTCAATCCCCAAGGGGGGAAAATACAATTACAAAGAGTTGCCATAAAGATAAGCAAAGTTTTAGGATCTGAAGTATCCTGCAGACTCTGGGGTGGTTTTGGAAAGCAGTAGGAGTTTCTTTCTCCCTGGGATGAGCAGTTTGTGAAATTACGCACTACAAATCCTACAGTGTGTCAGAACTAGAAAGGATATTGGTGATCACATGAACCTTGTGCTGTACAGATGGGGAAATGAGGCCCATTCAGGGGATGGTGGCTGTGAAGCCAGCCAGTGACAGAACTGGCCTGGCGTGGTTCCCCAGCTCTGGAGCCTGTCACCCTCCTCCAGAAGAGAAGCAGAGGGACTGACAAGATGAGAGAGCAAGCATATTCCCATTCCAGATGGAGTGTTTCCTTTCCCTAGTCCTTCCTTAAGAGTCCCCATAACATAACTTTCACTTTTTAAAAGCCTTTTCCTACCTTATGGTCATTCAACAAACATTGAACATTACATGGTCACTGAAAAGGGAAAACATACTAGTGTAATGGCCTCATATCATGACAGTAGAGTTGAGACCCCAAGGGTATGTGCTTACCTAGTAGATAAAAAGGCTTGGGAGGCCTAGGTCAGGGGTCTTCCAAAGCCCTGCCCTCCCCAAAATAGTCAAGTACATGTCGCAGGTAGAAGTAGTTGCCCTCCTCCCCATAGTCCCTCATGTCCTGCTGCAGTAGAAAGGAGTAAAGGCCAGAATTTCTAGCATGAAAATAAAGAAGAGATAAGAGCTTTCTGGATCTATTAATACCTAGTGGAAAGCAGAAGAGGCCTGAGGGATGGGGCCCTTTGGCCCTGGGCCTGGAAGATCCTGATAAGGCTGTTTTAGGAGTCAGCAGTTCTCCTCACCTAATAGGGCTTCCAGAACATCCCTATTACTGGGCAGCTGCTTCCAGTGATGGTCTCCTTTCAAACCCATAATCCTGCAAGTGAAGCTTACTTATCCACGTGGTGCAGGAAGGAGGAGGCTCAGAGAGGCACCCACAGCTCAGGGTCACACAGCAGGGCTGAGAGGGCAACTTAGTCTGTTCACTGCAAACCCTGATCCTGGACTCCACAGTCACTGCCCTGAATACCCCAAGAGCCAGGCTTGGGGCTGCTGAGAGTATAACGTGTGACTCCCTAAAGGCCTTTGGGGGCCGGGCTGGCTTAGTGTGCAAGTGCTTCTGGCCACCATTACCTCCACCTTCTCTGCAGGGGTCTGGGAGTGGACGCTCCTCTGTTTGGACAAGTTGGCCCCTTATTCTATGATGCAGGATGGTCCAGAAGTGATCAGACTGGACTGGAAGACCAGGTAGAGGTAAATGAGAACTTGTTCTGTGTGACCCAGATTCACTTCATTTCCTCTGAGCCTCATTCATTTGACTCACAGGTATCTACTGAGTGCCTAGGTGTCAGACATTTCCCCAGGCACCACAGACAGTGTGAGCAAAGCAGACCCCTCTCTGGGCGAGTGAAGAATTTTTTCTATGAAGCCACACAATGTGTTCACCTGAAAGAGGTTTTATGAACTGAAAGTCAAAGATGAGAAAATAATGTTCTATGTGACAGGGAACCAGAGAGAAATAGGGGTAGCTCACCCAGTAGCTGCAGATAGGTTAGAAAGACATGATACTTTTGTGTACTGGAGAACTACTCAGCTATAAGGAAGGGAAACTTTGAGGCTTTTGTAGGTAAAAGAATACAACTTAAGATCAAGCACAGGGGTAAAAAGGTTCAGAACCATTTAGGCAAATAGTGGGTTGTTTTCCTAATCTAAAAACTAAAGGAGTTAGTAGGATCCAAAATGTACAATGCACCCTTGTGAAAGTGAAAGGGGAGGAATTGTCTAAAAAAGGAAGGCAGAAGACATTGTTAATAGTGTATCAGGATTTAAAACCCACATTGTTCTTATCGCTCTGTTTAGTTTGGTTATATTCTGTTCCAGTGTGTCTACTTGTACTACACTTGAGGGCACAAACAGCTATTCCAAAGATAGCAGGATATATTATGGTAACCATCCTTAATTTCCTATTAACTTAATCTGAAGCCCTGTGTTCTTACACTGTCTTATTATGACTGATTTTATTTGAATCTAGTTTGTTAGATCGCTGTCTTGTCTTGACTGATTTTATCTGAATCTGTTATATTTGATAGTATCAAGTCTGAGAGTATAGGCAACTGCTCTGAAGATGGTAAGATTCACTATGATACCCATGGGGATTTAGCTCAGTGGCTTAAGCACTTGCTTGGCAAGCACAAGGTCATGAGTTCAATCCTGGGTACAAAAAAAAAAAAAAAAAAACACTATGATACCCATTCTGGTTTGACTATTACCTGCTTTTGAAGTCCTGTGATGTCTCCAATGTTTTGTTTTTACTGATATTGTTCTGTTCTGTGCTGCTATGTTTAATTTTACTATGCCTGATGACATAGACAATTCTACTGAAGATAACAAGAGACATCAGAGTAACCATTGTAGATCACCTTGTAATATGGTTTTAATCATGTGCTATGTCCATGCTTTTGTTTCGAATGACCCTGTTTTGTATCCTTTCTCATTTGGTTTTGTTCTTTTCAAAATAAAAAAAAAGCTTGATGAGCAGCACAAATAATGTAAAGCTGTTTACTTGCAGCACCTCCCCTAAAAGTACGTTCTGAACTTTGAAGAAACCTCCAGATATTAATGTCCCACCGCTATATGAAATGCATAATTGGGCAAAATGGTTCTGTGGTGACTTAATTTTATTAAGGGGCACAGAGGCATCCATTGTGTTGAGTCCTGGCGGAGGCAAGAGGAGAGTTTTGCATCTGCGACTCCTCATTCTTCAACGGTCCAGCGACAGTTTACTGTCCCTGGAGACATTCTGTCACCATGCCAGCACTGGTGTGGCCTGAACGGGTGCAGAAGCAACCTTGAAGAGTCCAGCAGCTCTACCCTGCACCTTCCTGGCTGCCTGACTTGGGCCAGCGGCTCTGCCTCTGGAGGAGCTTTGCTGGCCAGGTCCCTAGAATGAGGGCTAACAGTTCTCTCAGGATGGTATTAAGATGAGGAAACAGGACAAGTGCAGTTTGCAGCCTGGTCCATGAGTGTGGCTTAATTTTTACATGGAGGATTTTTTTTCAATTATTAATTAGTTTTTATGAATTTAAAATTAGAAAATGCTGGCAGCTCATGCCTATAAATCACAATACTCACAAGGCTGAGGCAGGAGGACTGCCATGAATTTGAGACCAGCCTGGGATACATAGGCTGATCCTGAACTACACAGAGAGATCATCTCAAAAAAATAAAATTGGGAAATGCTATACAAAAATTCAGGGCCAGGGAAAGAGCTCAACATCAGGGTCAGGGGTTTAGCTCAGTGGCCCAAGTGTCTGCCTGGCAAGAGTGAGGTCATGAGTTCAATCCCCAATACAAAAAAAAAAAAAATTGAAATAGATCAGCAGCACAAGCACCTTGCCTGGCAAGCACAAGGTCCTGAGTTCAACTCCTAGTACACACACAAAAAAATTCATATATCTGATTCAAGTGTGTGTGTGTGTATGTGTGTGTGTGTGTGTGTTACTAGGGATTGAACCCAGCCCTTCTTTATCCCAGCCCTTCTTCATTTTTTATTTTGAAACAGAGTCTCAGTAAATTGCCTGGACCAGCTTCAAACTTGTGCTCCTCTTGCCTCAGCTCCCCAAGTAGCTGGGGTTACAATTGTGCACCCCCCCACCAGCTCTGGTTTTCTTTTTGATACCAGGGACTGAACTCACAACCTTGCCCTTACCAGGCGAGCCCTTACGCTGCTGCAGCTCTGGTTTTCTTTTGAAACAGTAGTAATTGGCAAAACTGGCCAGCCCAGTAGGGTGTTCAGAAATCACTGTGCCCACGTAGCCAAGGCCTTTACATAAGAGGCCACCATACACCCTCCCGGACCTGCTTCACCCAGCACCCACACTTGCCCTGCCATATTGGGTATCTGAGTCCACAACTCATCACACACGGTGCCTGGCACAGACAGAGCCCTAGTACATGTCAGCTACTCTTAGTCACCTTATTATGGCATTATTGTCACCAGGGGACCAACTGGCTCCAGCACAGCTTCTCTGTTCTGCAAGTAACTAAAGATAAGACCTGGGAGAATAGGGAAATTGGACATTTATGGTGAAGCAGGAGACATAGGCTCCGTCATCAGAGGCCATGGCTTAGGTCATCAGTGGGCCCGTGTGTTCAGTGGGGTTTTGGTCAGAGGGGCCAAGGCCCAATGAGAGCGATTATTACATCTCCTTTCCTCACCCCATCACTCCTGAGTTCCCATTCTGGGCACCTGTCTTCTTCTCAGGGTTGGCCCAGTGCAGCTGCTTTCCTCTTAGTCATCCAAAGGGCCCAGGCCTCTCCACAGAGAGGTAAAACCAGGCATGGTGGCTATGCCTTCCTCAACCAGGACTACAGAGATGGGTGTAGGGGATTCCTAGAGACAAGGAGCCTTTTTTTTTTTTCATCTATAAAATGGGGATAATTAAAATAATAATAGAATTTACCTGCTAGAGTTGTTAGCCCACCATGTGAGCTATTAAAGTGCTTAGAACAGTAGCTGGCACACAGAGAGTCTCAGTAAACACCAGCCGTTATTAACATAAATGAAGCTAGGTGTGGTAGTGCATGCCTGTAAAAGCAGCATTTAGGAGGCTGAGGCAGGAGGATCATAGCAAATTCGAGACCAGACTGGGCTACAAAGTGAACTCAAAGCCAGCCTGAGGCAGCTTGTCCACAGACAGAAGAAAAGAAAACCTTTGTGTTGGGCTCCATCCTCAGATCTTTTTAATTTTTTATTTTGAGACAGGCTCTGAATTGCCTAAGCTGGGCTTGAACTACTGATCTCCCCACTTCAGCCTCCCAGAGCAGAATTACAGGCATGGGCCACCACATCCAGTTGAAAAGCCATTCTCGAACTTGGGAGGGTAAGGCAGGAGGATTGTGAGTTTGAGGCCTGCCAGGCTGAATTACCCAGTGAATTCAAGGCCAGCCTGAACTGCATAGCAAGACTGTCTCAATTTTTTTTTTAAATTTGGGTGAGGAACAGTTTTCTTGAGGCAATTCCTGTCTCTCAAGCACTCTGGGTTCACACATAGGCACAGGGACAAGGAAAAGGAAATGTTTGAAGGGCAGTGAAGTAGATAGCTGAGGCAACTCCAAATCCACTGATCCTGAAATATTTTCATATTTTAACACCTTTGAAATTGAGGTGCATCCCTCCATCAAAGGAAAACACATTTTTACTTAGTAGCTCTTTCCTTTCTCAGGAGCTTCAAATGATGGTAAGTTTTGGCTTTAATGGCATTTTAGATGTGATGAGCTCACAAAACATACTGGGTGGAGCTGGGGTGGAGCTCAGTTGGGAAAGTGCGTGCTTAGCATACACGAGGCCCTGGGTTCAACCTCCTACAGCACTGCAAAGAAACAGAAAAGGAAAGAAGAAATGGATAGGAAAGTGCTGGTCACAGTGCGTGCCACATGACAAGCTCTCAGGTTACCCGGCGCTGCGCAGCATCAACAGCACTTTCCAGGCCTGCACAGTGGAGTTGTCCATCAGCTTTTCTTTCTCTCCTTTTCTTGCTGACACCTGCTGACTTGCATTTGGTTCCTAGGCTGACAGGCTCATGGCAAAGCAGTCATGGAGGGCTCAGGAGGAGAAGAGAAAGACTTTTTATAATATATTAAGATATTCAGGGAGAAGGAGACAGAGGTTCCCCCTACCCTTTTTTAAACAAGGAACATTCCTGCTGGAAGCCAGAGTTATATATATGCTGAACAGGCCAGGAAACCCAGCAGGCCTCCTGGAGCTGGCAGTGAACCGAAACAGGGGCATTGTGTCCAGGCCACTGGCTGGCTGAGGGGGCATTGTTAGGGCCTGGCCCTGTCTGGGAAGAGGGGCTGAAGGGGGTAGGGGGAGTGTGTTCCCATGGCTCCCTGGGGAGTAATGACAATTGGGGCCAGCTGGGAAGCCTGGATGCCAGGGGCCCGGTGGGTAGGCAGCTGGCCCCAGAGGGGCTAAGGAGGGAGGTACCAAGGTCAGGGCCTGTGTCTTAGTAGGGGCAAGGCTTCAGGAGGGACATGGCAGGATGTCACTCATTGTGCCCCTCTCCCTTCCCCTTACTCTGTCCTCCAAAGCTCTGGATCACCTTGCCTCTCTCTAGAAAGTATACCCCAGATCTGCTCACTGTTCTCCACCTCCGCCACCTCCCGACTCCTTTCCAGGCCACCATGGTCTCTCACCTGGCTGACCATATGGAGTCACATCGCCAGCCAGATCCCTATGCCTGGCAGCAGCTGGATACATCTTCCCCAAACAGAGCTTGCATCTCATCGCGTCACTCCCTGCTTAAGCCTGCCCAATAGGTTTGAATGAAGCCTGAAGCCCTTTCCCTGGCGGTGAAGCCTGCCTGAGCTCTGAGCCCCGTGCCTCGCCCCCATTGTCTCAACTGCTCCCTTCCAGCCTTGGCAAGCCCTTACCTGTTGTCTCCCCAGGGTCTGTGCTCTTTTGGGCTCCCTTGCCTGGCACACCCTTCTGCCACAGCCCTGCAGAGCTCCCTCTTGAGTTGGGGCTCACAGGAAGCCTTGTTCTCTCCAAGTCAGTCCCTCACGCTGTCCTGTATCATGTACTTCATGGCATCTTCCACTCTCACGAGAATTTTTTTTTTTTTTTTGTAGTACTGGGGATTGAACCCAGGGCCTCATCAATCCCAGGCAAATACTCCACCACTGAATTACATCCCCAGCCCCAGAAGTCTTTTATATTCATTGGTCATTCTTCCCTCTCTAGACTGTAAAGCCCAGGTGGGCAGGAACTGACTTTTTCCATTGCTGAATCTTAGCCTCAAGTATCATCTGGCACTTACTAAGGACTCAACCACTGTGAACTATTATGTTTTTTATTCCTGTTCTTAAGGCGTGGTAAACAATGACAGCTGCTGTGTCCAGTTGTGGTTGATTAGGCATCCATGAACCCCAAGTTCATAAGCTCAAGAGGAAATTACATTTTTACTTTCACTAGCTTTCTTTTTCACTAGTCTTCCTCCGTAGTCCAGTAGTCCAGGCTTGCCTTGAATTCATTATGAAGCCTGGAATTCATGGCAATCCTCTGGCCTCAGCCTCCTGAGGGCTGGGATTACAGGCATGTGCCGCCACTCTCAGCATTAGCCTCTATAATACTGTATTTTCTTCAATTTTGAATTTAAGACACAGACTCAGAGGACTATTAAGAGTGCCTGGGCCTTTATTATCACTAGAAATCACAGCTGGTTCCATACAGGTCACAGCCACTGCAGGGATTTTGAGGTACTGTTTATGCTTATCGTATCTTTGAACTTACAGCAGTTTGGGATCAGTCTGTAGAGCTTTTTCTTAATTTTTTTTAAAAGAACATATACTCAGCAGGGATATAGTTCAGAGGCACAGTGGCTGCCTGGCAAGTGCAAGGTCATGAGTTCGATTCCTGATACAAAAAAAAAGAACATATACTCCCTTTTAAATTAATTTTTTGAGGGAGGGTATCACTATGTAGTTCAGGCTAGCCTTGAACTCACTCTCAGGCTGGCCTCAAACTCACAGCAATTCTCCTGCCTTGGCCTTCTGAGTTCTAAGATTACTGGTGTGAGCCACAATACCCTGTTTTAAACAAACAAACAAACAAACAAACAAAAAATATATATATGTATATATATATATAATTCCTAAATCACAGACTTAAAAAATATTTTGAAGCAAGAGGGTATAACTCAGTGATAGAGCACTTGCCTCATATATTTGAAGCCCTAGCACCACATACATACACAATCTGTTTCGGTAACTATGTCCATACTCGTACTATACCTCCTTCCTAATCCTATCATTTTATTGAATGTGCTTTGGAAACCGCACACTGAAAACAGCTGAAAATCTCCAGATGCCAGAGGGGTTCATAACACACATAATCAAAGATACTTGGAAAGACGTGTTCTCAAACTGGGACTGTAATTCCAGCATTTGGGAGGCTGGGGCAGGAGGATTGCCCAAAATTTGAGGCTAAGTATGGACTGCATGACTTAAAAGACCAGTCTGAACCACATAGTGTGATAAAAAGTAAAAAGTCAGCTGGGTGTGCTAGTGTAGACCCATAATCTCAGCACTCAGGAGGCTGAGGCAGAAGGATCACTGTGAGTTTGTAACCAGCCTAAACTTCATAGTGAGTTCAGGCCAGCCTGAACTACATAGTGAGACGATGTGTCAAAAAAAAAAAAAAAAACGTCTTGAAAAAGCTGATGAGGTCTGGCCAGCGCTCTGGGAGAAGCCAGAGTGAGGAGCTCAGAAGTGCAGTGAGAGCAGGATTTGCAGCCAGCGCCTTCTTGGTTATTAGCTCATGATATCCACAGCAGCTGACAGCTCAGAGCCTGGTACAGAGCACAGGGGCCCTCCGTTCTGAAGCTGCGGCTCAGACCAAAGCTTAGCACTCGGCTCTCCTTTGTGCTCCACCTGAGTCCTGAGCTTAAAGCCCTCTCAGAAACGCTCCTCCAGGCTGAAGAGGATTTTTCTCCCTGGGAGCTTGCAATGAGACAAGGGAAGAAAATAATGTTTCTTTTTATAAATGCTCCCTCCTTTGTCAAAGCGACCATCTGAAGCCACAGCTTGTGTGAGGAGGGTGCCCGCGGAGCCTCTCCCGCAAGCCCGATGGGCGCTCGCGTGACTGTGAAAGCTGCGATGTGCGGAGCTGCTGCCCCTCTGCGGAGCCTGCGTGTGGGCGCCCAGTGGCCAGCATCACACTCGGCGTTGTCTTGGCGGCTCAGCCCGTGACTCATCGCCTTTCCCGTAGGCTTCCTTAACGATCTCCAATTTGGGAGCAGAACAAAAGAACCCAAATAAACTTCCCTGTTGTCCTCCACCACCTTCACTTGGAGTTCTGGGGCCCTGTGCCCAGGACGTCATATGCCACAGGCTCAGGACATCTAGGGCGGCTCACTGTTTCGCTGCTCCCAATGAGGACTTTCCCGGATTACTCCGGAGTTGGATTGAGGGTGGAGGCTACATGGGCTCGGAGACTCACTTTTATTTGCATTATTAATCAAAGAGAAATCAAATGCAGAGGACAAGGAGGAAATGCTGAAGAGCCGGGTGACGCTGTTGCAAGGTCCAAGTTTCTTACAGGAGGAAGAAGAGATTGCTGGAAATTGCGACCAAGGTGCCCCTGGCAAGGGGGACGCGGGTGGAGCTTAGGTACAAGAGAGAAAAACCTGATTTTTCTCTTATAATGCCCTTTTATACCATTTGAGTTTTTTACTAAGTATATGTCCTACTGATTTAAAATAATTTTTTATTCATGATATTAAAAGAATATGAATGTTGCAGGTGCTTAATAAATACAGGTTAAATTTAAACCATTATTCGGTTTTTGAAACTAGCATTCAGGCACTATAGTGGCTATAATGTGCCAAGGGCCCTTTGCTAATCCCTGTTCCACAGATCCTAGCAAATGGAGGCTCAGCTAGGAAGGAGGCGGGAGCTCTTCCCAGGGCTGCTGGAAGCCGGAGCCCTGCTCCTCAGCAGGGACCACCCCGCCTTCCTCCCTGGAGCGTGCAGTTGGAAGCACCAGATGCTCTGGCAGGATTCTAAGAGATGCCATCTGCGAGGGAAACCTATTCTTAGAGAGCAGAGACAGTCAGCGGTAGAGCCAGCCAAGTCCCAGCAGCAGAGGAGGGCCTTTGGGAGGGCAGGTGGCCAAGGGTTTCCCTTCAACTATGGGGTCAGACAGGCTAAGAGCAGGGTGTGCCGAGTTCCCCGGAGCACACTTCCATGTACTTCTGAGCAATATTTACGACTGCTCGCTTTATGTATTGTATTATTTAATCCTCTCACCCTTGTGAGGTGTGCACTACTACAACACCCGTTTTACAGATGAGTAAGCAGAAAACAGGTAAGTCACTTATCCAAGGAAACAAGAGGGTCCAGGCCTTGAGCCCAAGCACTCTGATTCCAAAGCCCATGTCCCTAACAACCATGTGACACAGGCTCTCATCCTGTTGTAGCAGAGACCAATTTTAGTTTGGATTCCCCCAACAGCAGATTCAAAAAGGAAGATTTGAGTGTAGGTGGTTTATGTGATTAGTGGTCCCAGGAGGCACTGGCAGGGGCATGAGGCAGGGAGAATGGGGAGGTCATGTTCTCAGCCCCAGTGAGCAGGCGCACCTTAGGGTCATCTGTGCCACTGATTGGTCCTTGGCTAAGGGCTGCTCCAAGGGGCGAGTTAATACCCCAGCACCTTAGACCTGCAGGGTGGCAAAGCTGGCACCAGGGGCAAGCAGTCTCTTCAGGCAGGAAGACAGAGGGGGTGGCACTGGAGAAGTTGCCAGTATGCACAGAATGGTAAATTAGAGGGCACAGAGGCTGGGTACAGTAGCGGGGTGATGGGCAACCTCCAGAGTGAGTATAGTATCAAGACTTCCAAATCACTTACCCCAAATTTATAGTAAACTGCTGTGACTGAGAGCCCTGCTGATAAATCAGATGTAATCCCATCTCAACAACCAACAGCTCCAGGACACACTGGTCACATGGGGAAAGGGGGGGGGCTCAACTGGGAGCTGCCCAGCTCAAACCTCTTGGGCCCTACCTCAGGCCCTCTGGATCAGAATCTGCATTTTAACAAGTCCTTCAGTGATTCCAGTGTGCATGTCTACTACTAACCTCTCAGCTAGAAAAAGAAACAGGTTGGGTTATATATATATATTTTCATAACTCCAGCCCCAGACTGGTCTCAAACGTGATCCTCCTGTCTCAGCCTCCAAAGTAGCTGAGTTTACAAGCACGAAACACTGCTTCTGGCTACCAGGGAGATACATATATATATAATTTTTGGGGGAAAGGTACTGGGAGTCAAAGCTAGGGATGCTTTATCCTTGAGTTACATCCCCAGCCTAACCAAGCTTTTAGAAATAAATTTATGGAGGGCAGGTATATAGCTTAGTAGCACAGTGACTGCCTAGCAAGCACATGGTCCTGAGTTTGAATCCCAGAACTCCCCCAAAAGAAGTTAAAAAAAATTTTTTTTAACTTTTGAAACAGAGTCTCGCTAAATTGTACAGATGAGACTTGAAGTTCCAAGCTTCCTACCTCAGCTTCCCTGGGGAATGTATATTAACGGAAGTATTTCTCCCAGACTGAATCTCAACTTGGACAAATTTCCTGAGGAATGGATCTGTCCATCACAGTGGCTTCAGAACACCTGACTGCTCTACCAGCCTCCAGTCCCCTGTGTCCTCTCACTCCCGACTGCCTGACACCCTGGCATTTCCACTTCTGTCCCTGCAGGAATTTGCCTTTGTGTCCCTCTCCAGGTCAGATCCTGCAAGTAGCTTACATTTGCATAGCAGGGGTTAGGTTTTAAAATTTAAAACAAGGCACTGGAAAAAAATGAGTTTTGAAATAAGACACAACTGAGTCAAACACTGATTTGGCTATCATACCTCCCTTCTCTGACCCTCAGTTTCTACATCTTTAAACTGGGAATAAAAATAAAACAGAGATTGACACACATACTTATATAGTCATTGTACAGATTAAAGCACCCAGGAGGAAGCAGGAACTCACTAAATTGGAATAATTAGTAGTGGCGACAGTAATTGCAGTTATAAGAGTCCAATGTAGATGTATGATTATCCTCATCTTATGAGAAACTGAGGCTCTGAGAGGTCAAGACCTTCTCCAATGTTACACATTGATGGAGCAGGGACTCAAACACCTTATTAATTTTCTATGTTAATCATATGTTAAGTAACAATATTTTCAAAATATTAGGTTAAAATATGTAATTAAGATTAACGTCATTTGTTTTTACTTTTTCTTCCAGTGCTGGTAATGGAACCCAGGGTCTAGCACACAGTAGGCAAGTGCTCTATTATTGAGCTACACAGCCCCAGCCCTAGAAAAATGTTAATTATATATATGGTTCATGTTGTGTTTCTTTTAGACAGTGAGGTTCTAGAACTTCTTCAATATAACATATGAGACAAGGAACTTAATTTTTTTTAAGCATTTGCAACCCACACAGCTGACCAGCAAGGAGCCCTGTATTACCTAAAGACAGTGAAAGACCCAACACACCCACCAGAAAAAGACCCTCCTCCAAGATTCCTCAAGCTCCATGACTGCTGAGGCCCAGAGCGGGTCCCCCTGATTTCACCCAAGTCAGCAGCACAGCCAGAACCAAGCCCAAGACTCCTTAGGCGGATTCCACAACTTTTTGTACCATTCAAAAGTACCTACTGGGAACATCAGTGCTTTTACTTCAGCAACTGGAACCTTGGGCCGATGAGAGCAGGAGTGTGAGGCCCAAGACTCTGAAAAGGCAACCTCCTCTAGGAGGGTTTGCATATGGAGCCAGACTTCAAACAACAGCTGGACACTGCCCGGAGCCTGTAGGGGTGGAGGGGCCACCCGTGGCACCTCTGTCTCTGTTACTTGGAAGGGCGGCGCTTGTTGTAGATGAGGAAGTCTGAGATGTCGTGCCACACGTTGCTGTCCTCGTAGAGGTAGGTCATAGAGGACTGCAGTGAGGGCTGTAGCGTTTGCCGGTGGTACTCAAAGAGCCACAGCACAGTTCCCCAAATCAACCCGGTGTACACAGAGAATGGGTCCCACCTGGGCTCAGGGATGTAGCCCTTCTCCACACCCAGGCGGCACAAAGCAAATAGGGCACGTGATGTCAGGTACATGCAGATCTGAAGGAGAGAATGACAGATTACTGGGGGACAGGGCCACTGGGATCCTTCTGCCTTCCTAGCCCCATCCCCGCAGGGCCTCTGCTATGCACTGGCTGGGTGCTTTTCTTTGTTTTCTTTTTTATTGCGACAGGATCTCACTATGGTTCAGGCTGGCTCTGAACTCACTGTGTAGCCCAGGCTGACCTTCAGCTTGCAGTGATCCTCCTGCCTCATCTGACAGAGGGCTAGGATTACACACATGCACCATCAGGCCTGGCCTTGGCTGTGCATTTGTTAAAGCTCACATACAACGTGATTTGACATTTTAATATTTCTAATTATCTTTTTAATTTTTTTTTTTTTTTTTGGTACCAGGGATTGAACTCAGGACCTTGCGCTTAGGCCACTGAGCTAAATCCCCAGCCCTCTATTTATCTCTTATTTATCATTCTTTTGAATTAGAAAATTTAAAAGGAAATACATTTACATGGATCAAAAAAATGATCCATGAAAAGAAAAATTAATAGAGCAGATCTCTTCAAAATTAAATTTTTTTCTCTGTGAAAGCTCATGAGAAGAAAATGAAAAGCTACAGATAAGGAAAAAATATTTACAAATGCATTTCTGACAAAGCACTGGTATCCGGAATATTACTCTCAAAACTCAATAGTATTACTGGCACATGCCTGTAATCCCAGCACTCAAAAGCTGAGGCAGGAGGATAACTGCGTGTTCCAGGTCAGCTTGGGCTACGTTACGTAGTGAGTTTAAGGCCACCTGGGATACATAATGAGACCTGTCTCAAAAAACCCCCAAAAAACCTCAATAGTAAAAAGAAGAAACAATCTAATTAGAAAACGGGCAAGGAATATAAATATTTCACTGAAGTGGTAATACAGATGGCAAATAAACACACTATAAGATGTCCAACATCAACAGCCATCAGGGAAATGCAAAGTAAAACCACGACCATATACACCTATCAAAATGGCTAAGATAAAAAATATGATAAACCCAATGCTGGCGAGGGTAGAGAGAAACTAGATCACTAAGATATTCCCAATGGGAATGTAAAATGGTATAGTCACTTAGAAAAGAGTTTGGCAGGGGCTTTTTCTTTTTTATTCTTTTGGCAATTTCTCTTAAAAGTAAACATGCATGTAACATACAACCCAGCAATTTCATCTTGGGCATTTATCCCAGAGAAATGAAAATTTCTGTTCTCATAAAGGCATGCTAAGGCAGGAGGATTGCCTTGAAAATTTCTGTTCTCATAAAGGCATGCTAAGGCAGGAGGATTGCCTTGAAATTGAAGTCAGCCTAAACTACATAAAGAGATCCTGTCTCAAAACAAAACAAAACAAAACAAAACAAAACAAAACAAATGTTCTAAAGTCAGTTGTGGTAATACATGACTATAATCTCAACACTTGAAAGTTTAAGCCAGGAATTTAGCTCAACAGAACAAAGTGCCTGTGTAGCAAGTGCAAGGTTGAGTTTGATCCCCAGTACCAAAATAAAAACAAACAAAAAAAGGAGGCTGAGGATATAGCTCGGTATGAAGGCCTCAAGTTCAATCCCTAGTACAAAAAAAGAAAAAAAAATCTAAGCAACTAGGTTTGTAATACCCTAAAGCTGGTAACAACCCAATATCCTTCAAAGTTGAAAATTTTCTTTTCTTTTCTTTTTTTTTTTTGGTATTGGGGATCAAACTCATGACCTTGCGCTTGCCAGGCAGGCAGTTACGCCACTGACGCCACTGAGCTAAATCCCAGGCCAAAGGTTGAATTTTTTGTTTGTTTGTTTGTTGTCTTTTTTGAGATAGGGTCTCGCTATGCAGTTCAGGCTGGCCTTGAGCTCACTTTGTAGCCCAGGGTGATCTCGAACTCACAACGATCCTCCTGCCTCAGCCTTCTGAGTACTGGGATTACAGACATGAGCCATCACGCCCAGCAAAGGTTGAATTTTTTAACAAACCATGGTACATCTATAACATGAAATACTACTCAGCAATACAGATCAATAAACTATTGATACATAAGACCATCTGAAGCCAGGGATGGTGGCAGGCCTGTAATCCCAGCACTTGGGTGGCCGAGGTAGGAAGATCACGGGGAGTTCAAGGTCAGCCTGGGCAACAAAGTGAGTTCAAGCCTAGCCTGAACTGCATAGTGAAACCTGTCTCAAAGAAAAATTTAAAAAAACAAAACTTAAAAAGACAATTTGAGTGAGTCTCCAGGGAATTATGCTGAGCAAAACCAGCCACTCCCCAAAGATTATTTACCATATGATCCTACTTAAGTAACTAATACTTTTTTAAAGGAAAAAAAATTTAGAAATGGAATAGAATAGCTGTTAGGGATCAGGGGAGGGTAGCAGGGGAGAAATGTGGATATAACCAGAACTTCTAGGTTTGGAACCTTGCAGATCAATGAAATTTCTAATGAAAAATTAGACTGGAGAGATTTATTTTCTGATTTATTTTTGTCACTCTATCTTGTCTAACTCCGTCTATTGCCACTGGGGATTAAAACCAGGGCCTTGCACACAGTAGGCAAATATTCTACCACTGACTGATACCCCTGCTGTAGAGAATTTCTCAAAATACAAAATGCTCATAGCCTGAGACATGACAATTCCATGTCCAGGAACTTGTCTTACAGATACATGTTCAAGGAAATGTCTGAACAAACATGTAGACTGAAGTCTGTATGTGACAGTCAAAGTCTAAGAATCTGCTAAATGTCCATCCCGAGGAAATGAGGGAAATTATGTCACTGGTGGAGACCCCCACAGGTCCACTTGCAAGGCACCAGCATTTCTAAAGGCCACCAAACACAGCTAATGGGAACTGGCCCTGACAGAGGCTTGAATCAGGGATAGAAACAGTATTTTCAATTTACTTTCTGATTTTTATCATGGTGTCTCCTAATCTTTTAGATGCATGCCAGGCACCTAGTCTGCATTTTTAATAGCTATAGTTCTATTCAGTCTATTTCTTCTATGTGGCTTTGTTTCTTTCAAAGATCTGGTCCACTCCAGTGGGTTATCAAATTTGTGAACATAGACTTATTCATAATGTTCCTTTATTGTCTTTTTAATGCCTGTGATATTTGCAGTCATTTCTGATTTGGTAATTTGTATCTTTTTTTCTTAGTGAGTCTGGCTCAGGGTATATTGATTTTATTCATCTTTTTTTTTTGGTACCAGGGATTGAACTCATGATCTTGCACTTGCCAAGCAGGTGCTTATGCCACTGAGCTAAATCCCCAGCCCCAATTTTATTCATCTTTTCAAAGAACAAGATTTTGGTTTACTTGACTTCTTCTCTCTCTTTTTTTCTTTTTTTTTTTTTTTTTGAGATAGGCTCTCATTATGAAATGTAGGCTGCCCTTGAACTTACTGTGTAGCCCAGGCAGGCCTTGAACATTATGTGACCCTTTTGCCTCAGCCTATAATCCCCAGTAGATGGGATTACAGGCATGTGCTACTATGCCCAGCTAATCTACATGTAATAATTTAGAAGTAAAAATTATTTTATTTTATTTTTTTTAATACTGGGAATTGAACTCAGGACCTCATGCTTGCCAGGCAGGTGCTGTGCCACTGAGCTATATCCCTGGCCCCAAAGCCATTTTTATAATTTAAAAATATTTAAGAAATTTGAGGGGCTGGGCATAGTGGTCTGCATAGTAAAACCCTGTCTCAAAACATACACACACATATGGGTGTGGTAGTGCACACCTGTTACCCCAGCACTTGGGAGGCTGAGGCCAGAGGATCATTATGAGTTTGAGGCCAGTCTAGGCTACATAGTGAGTTCAAGGCCAGCCTGAACTAAATAGTGAGACCTTGTCTCAGAAAAAACCAAGTTAAACACACACACACACACACACACACACACACACACACACACACACAACTGAGAGAAATTAGAGGGAAGAAAATAGAAGGGCAACCCACTTTTCATTTTGTAGTTTTTTGGGGTTTTTTTTGCTGCATCGGGGATGGAACTCACAACCTCACGTTTACAGGGTGAGACCTTAGCCAACTAAGCTAAACCCTGGAGTACCCACTTTTCATTTTGGCAAAGGCCATTAACAATAATAAATATCTGGGTGGGGCAGTATATACCTATAGAGGCTGACATAAAATGATAGCTTGAGCCTAGAAGTTTGAGGCTAGAGAGCCAGATGTGGTGGCTCACACATGCAATCTCTGGCAGAAGGATCACAAATTCTAGCCCATTCTGAGTAATTTAGCAAGACCCTTCTCAAATTAAAAAATAAAAATGGTCCTGAGTCTCATCATTCATCATCACTTTACAAAACAAAGGAATTTAGCTAGGCATGGTGGCATAGACCTATAATCCCAGCACTTGGAAGGCTGAGGCAGGAGGCCTGAACTACAAAGTGAGACCCTGCCTCAAAAAACGAAAGTAGAGCCGGGGATACAGCTCAGCAGCACAAGCACCTGAGCTTGATTCCTGGTACCAAAAGCAAACTAACTAACTAACAAAAAAACCAAAAAAGTCATTTTAACCAAGAAAGAGGGCAAGTCAGTCAGCAGGGTATGGTGGTGGACATTTGTAATCCCAGCACTCGGGCAAGTTGAAGCCAGAGGATTCCAAAATCTAGCCCAGCCCAGACAACCCAATAAACCCTGTCTCAAAATAAAAAATAAAGAAGCCCTAGGTTTAATTCCTAGTACCACACATATGCACACAAACACACACATGCTAAATCATAGAATGAGAGGGAACTTTTTTTTGGTACTTGAGATTGAACTCATGACCTCATGCTTGCCAGGCAGGCGCTTATGCACTGGGCTAAATCTCCGGCAGAATTTTTTAATAGTTTTGTTTCATGACATCTTTCCTGGGTCATCTTTTCCCTCCTTTCACCACAGACTGGATTTTTAAAAACATCTCTGCCCTAGGGAGCACACTCACTGACTTGGGAATTCCAGACTAACCACCTGGTTTTGGATGGGGAAACTGAGGGCCGAAGTGGCTTTCTGGAGGTCACACAAGGACTGGTGGGTGAACTGCAGACCTCAGACTGAGAAGGCAACCAAGAGTTGGTCTCCTTTCCACCCACCCTGACTTAATGTCTCCACCTCAGGAGGTCTTTACCTGGCTGTTGATATTGTTGTTGTCTCCGAAGACCAGCATGCCCCCGAGGCAGGCAGCCAGGAATGAGTGTGCCTGGTGGGTCTGGCCTTGCAGGTGGGCCTGCAAGTTGCAGAGACTCTTATAGATGAACACGAAGCGGGACAGGTTCCAGGAGTGGGTGTAGGTGGCCTGCAAAATGGCCCGCAGCTTTTCTCGGAGGCTGCACAGACACAGGGAGTCCATGAGTGAGGCCAGCAGTTGAGGTCACTCACTCCCTGGCCAGGCGTGAACCACACAAGCAAGGCCTCTCCCTACCCTGGCCTCAGGGCTGTTCCCTCACCAGCTGCCATTTCCTCAGAGAGGTGTTGGGACAATGCTTGGACAGGATGCCCTCCACTCCCCACACGAAACTCTGAAATCCCCCTTCCCTGCCCCACCTCAGGAGGAGCTCCTGGAGGGTAAGCAGTGTCTAGAGCTGGCACATTCATTCTCTGGGCCTGGGATAGTACCTGGCACATAGTAGGTATTCAATAAACCTTCTGAGTGAATGTGTGAAGAAATGAATGAGGGAGTGAGTGCCACTACATGGTGGATCTGGGGATATAATTCTGGAAAAAAAAAACGAACACAAAAACAAAAAACCACATCTGCTTGCTGCCCTTGTAGGGCCTAGGAGAGAAGCATGATATAATCAGAAAAACAAGTCTAATTCTGATAGGAGTTGGTCCTGGAATCTGAAGGACAAGGAGGAATTAGTGAGGTCCAGAGAGAAGGATCATTGTGTCCTGCAGAGCACTTGACACACGGGAAGGGCAGAGTGGGGAGTAGAGAGAAAGAGAGGCTGCTATGAACGTGTAGGAAGACTTTGTCTTCATTCTGAGAGATAATTGCTTAAGCAGAGGTGAATTTTTTTTTTTTTTTTTTAGCATTGCGGACTT
Source organism: Hydrochoerus hydrochaeris (assembly GCA_004027455.1). Taxonomy (NCBI): domain Eukaryota; kingdom Metazoa; phylum Chordata; class Mammalia; order Rodentia; family Hydrochaeridae; genus Hydrochoerus; species Hydrochoerus hydrochaeris. The sequence goes on along the minus strand of PVLA01010099.1, from coordinate 3,770 downwards.
AACTGAGATAAATGCCCATCTCCAACCCTTTAGTTTTTGGTGCAGTCTTCCTAAATTGTAAGTTGCATGGGATAGATCTGAATTTGTGATCCTCCTGCCTCAGTCTCTCAGAGTGCTGGGATAACAAGTATGGGCCACTTGGCCCAGCCTGATTTATCTTTATTTTTTTTCATTTTTTTGGTACCAGAGATCGAACTCACAACCTCCTGCTTGCTAGGCAGGTGCTTAAGCCACTGAGCTAAATCCCCGGCCTCTGATTTATCTCTTAAGAGTCACTAGGGGGCAGCAAAGAGAAATCCCAGAGCAGAGCATCTGCCTCTCAATTCCAGAATGGTGCATTCAAGTACCCTCAAGGTGAAGGAGGACCGCACATGGGTAAGTGGGTGGGGTGACTGGGCCCTGAGGAAGTGTGGCCTGTGAGGGGAGACAGCTGGTAGCAGCCAGTTCCTGCCTCAGTGTTGCCAGCTGTAATGTGACCTGCCAGTGTTTAAGTGCTGGTCATGGCCCTGCCCTCCAAGTGCTCTTAGAAACAGCCCACTTCACCCCCCCACCCCCCACCCCCACTACCCCCAGGGCTGGGTCATCACTTTGATCACAGGGGTTATTGCCACAGACTGCTATTTGCACACCTGCTTCTGCCCTTGTGCTGCCCTTCTGTCCCCTGCCAACCTGTTCTAAGTCTGGCAGCACATTCTTTTTTTTTTTTTTTTTTTGGTACTGGGGATTGAACTCATGACCTTGCACTTATCAGGAAGGCACTTAAGCCACTGAGCTAAATCCCCAGCCCTGGCAGCGCATTCTTAACATAAGTCGAATAAGCTAGGCACTGTGGTGAGTACCTGTAGTCCTAGCTACTCAGAAGTTCAGGTGGGAGATTCACTTAAGGCCAGGAGTTGAGGTCACCCTGGTAACAGTCAGATCCCATCTAAAACAAAATAAAATAGAAGCCAGCCAAATAATGGGATGTCCCTATGCAAAAGCTTTTTTTTTTTTTTTTTTCTGCTACAGTTTAGGCTGGTCTCAAACTCCTGGCAATCCTCCTGCCTCAGGCTCCTGAGTGCTGGAACTACAGGTGTTCACTACTACATCCATCTTCAATTCTGTCGCTTTCTCATGGAGGTCTTTCAGATTTAATTCTGCAAACTGCCTCCCTCTCCAATACCTCTGGTCCCCTCTTCCTCTTCCCCTGTCTGAGTTTTCTTTCCCACAGCCTGTATCACCTTGACACACTGCTACAGTTTGGGTCTGGAATGCCCCCTAAAGCTTATGTGTGGAAGTCTTGGTCCCAAAGTGGTACTACTGGAGGTGCTCGAAACTTTACAAGGTGAGTGGATTTGAGAAAACAGGTCACTGGGGACAGGTCTTGAAGGATATATTGGACTCCTGGCCCTTCCTTTCTGTCTTTTTTCTGTGGTAATGAAGATGGACCCTGGGCCTCCTATGTGCTAGGCAAGAGCCCCGCCATTGAGCTGTACACCCAGGCCTTGCCTCTGCTTCCTGGCTGCCAGAGGGTGAGTGGCTTTGCCCTTCCACCCTTCTGCCACGATCCACAGTAATGGGGCATCTACAGGCTAAAACTCAGAAACTGTGAGATGACATTTTCCTCCTTTAAACTGATTTTCTGAGGCATTCTGTCAGCATAACTGAAAGCAGACTGACACACATTCTGCTTCCTTTCTCTGTTATGTCCATTTGCTGCCGTGGTAGCTCCAGGAGCTAGATAGTAAGCTCTAGGGAGGCAAGAATCTATTTACTTTTTTCTTTTTTTAAAGTTTTCACTGTAGGGATGGAACCAAGAGCTTTCTCACTGAGCTACATGTCAGGTTCTTTGTTGTTTTGACATAGAATCTTGCTAAATTGCCCAGTCTAGGCTCAAACTTGTGATCCTTGGCTGGGTATGTGGTGCACACTTGTAATTCAAGCACTTGGGGGAGGCTAAGGCAGGAGGATAGCTATCAGTTCAAAGCCACCCTGGGCTACAAAATAAGTTCAAGGCCAGCCTGAACTGCATAATGAAACCCTGTCTCAAAAAGGAACAACAACAACAAAAAAAACTTGTGATCCTCCTGCCTCAGCCTTCCAGATTAGAGATTATAAGCATGAGCCATCAGGCCTGCATCAATCTGTTTTGTCCACTGCTGTATCCCTAGCACCTATAACACTGTCTGGCACAAGCAGATGTTCAAAAAAATATTTGCTGACTGGCTGAAAAAGCTCCATTTAAAAAAAAAAGTGGTTTGAGTTGGATGTGGTGGTGCAAAAATGTAATTCTAGCACTCTGAGAAGCTGAGGGAGAAAATTACAAATTCAGGTCCACCCTGGACAACTTATTGAGATTCTGTCTCCAAAAAATTGCTGGGGTTAAGTTCAGGGCAAAGGCCATGGGTTCCAGCCCCAGCACTACAAAAAAAAATGGGGAAAAGAATCAAGGGGCAGGAAGGAGGACTCCAAAACAAACAGAAATACAAAAGGAGAATAGCAAGTTAGACTTGGCAGTAGGCTGTTTGTGTGTGTTAGGGTCAGGGTGGGCCTGGGTACATAAAAACTAGACCCTAAGATGCCCTCTGAGGGACCAGGGGTTAGGCTCAGAGGCATAGTGCCTGCTTGGCAAACGTGAGGTTGTGAGTTCGATCCCTGGCACCACAAAAAAAAAAAAAAAAAAAAAAAGATGCCCTCTGAGAAGGGCTGTGAGGGAAGAGTCACTGGTGACACAGGAAGGCCAAACTGGGTGAGCAAATCAGAGCAGAGAAGGCTTCTCAGAGGACGTGAGCCACAGAGAACTGCTGCAGGTTGCCAGGAAGTAGAAAGCGGGTAGAAGAAAAAAGTGCATCCCTGAAAGGGGAATAGAACAAGCAGATGTGAAGAGTGGAACCACATATGGCACGGGCATGGGATGCCAATGAGTTCTGTATGTCAGACCTGACCGGTTACCAGTGTCCACACAGCAGGAGACAGCGTGGCAGGCTGTACGAGACCCTGCCTGAAAGGTGGGCTTCTCTGGAGGATGGTAGGGAGCTGAGGCATATCCACGCAAGGGCAGAGGGCCAGAGTTGGGTTTTAGGAGGTATGGAGGGGGACTGGCTAGACCTAGCTGGGAAGCTACTTCGGCTGTCCTGGCTTGAGTAGGTACCTGCCACTCCTGAAGAGAAAGGTCATAACCAGAGCATGAGGGGCCCGGATTTTGGCTCCATAGCTGTAGAAACAAAATAAAACAGTTATTAAGGCATTACTACAACTGTTCCTTGCTGGGCTCTCCCTTGGACCATCTGTCCCCTTTCCCCACCCTCAATACTAACACCAGTTTGGGAGGAGAAACAATTCTGGCTTTCCAATGAGATCTGGATTCAAATTCTAGTTCTTCCTGATAGTGTGGCCTAGGGCTTGTCATTTAACTTCTTTGAGCCTCCATTTTTCCACCCATAAAATGGCACACTAAACCTCAGAGGGCTGGTTATACTTTTGATGGAAAAAGACAATATATGTAAAAGGTCTCCACCACTCATGGAGCTGCTACCATGGCTCCATCCTGAAGCTCCCAAGGCAGGCAGACATCTATTCAGTTATCTGTGGTGCTGGAGATGGAATCCAGGGTCTCAAGCATGCTCAAAAAGCACTCTACTACTGAGCTCACTTCCAGCCCCAGATACACCCTTAAAAAACGTAAATCTCATGATATCACTTCCAGCTAAAAAGCCTCCACCATCTTTCTGCTTTTTCAGAATACAAGCCAGGCTTCTCCTCATAACCTTGAAAAGGCCATAGGATTCAGC